>JAMLFT010008603.1:0-13538 GCA_026544285.1 Pachyrhizus erosus | reverse complement strand
TAAAAAAAATAGTATTATTAATTTAATTAATTAACTTTTTTATGTGAATGAATTAAGTATTTAAATATTATAAATAGAAAGAAAGATAGTAACTGAGTATTAAAAATTGAGTAATTTCCTAACCTGATGGACAGAAATAAACACAAACTTAAATGAGACGGTCAGACCGACAGGTCAAGTGTTAAACATTTTTTGGGAATCTACAAAACCACCAGTGTTCTTGGAGGGGTGATTGGAACAGCATCCAATGCGTTCATTCGAAGTAGACTAGTAGTTACTTTAGAGTTTAGACTCCAAAAAAAGAAAACAAATGTGACAAAATAACAGTTGTTTTGTTGTAAAATGCCCCAGCACTGAACTGAACTGACCTCTGGAATGATGGGAATGAATGCGAAAGAATATTATTATACCACAAAACCCAACCAGTCCACGAAAAGCTATCAACACTGTGCAAAAAAAAGAAAGCTATCGCCACTCAGAATAGGTTTGATTATCAAAATGTAGAATGTGTTGAAGAAAATAATTTATCAACACCTGATTTAGAAAAAAATATATAAATTTAATAAATTATATGATATAATAAAAAAAATATGTATTGATAAATATATGATATATGAGCGTCTGTACATCATCATTAATGTAGTAATTAACTAGGAAACCCTAACAGTAAAAGAAAAAAAAAGTAGGAAACCCTAAAAGAATCATTTTGTCGGTTCTAATTTAGAAAAGGAAGAGGGTTTCCTAAAAAAAACAAGGAAGAGAGAATAAGTAAAGACGCGAACGAGTGTGATTTGTACAGATAATAAAAAGAGTATCTTCCAAGTAAGATACTACAAGCAAGCAAATGCTAATCAGTCCTTAAGTGTAATGATTATAAAATAAAAAAAGTGAACATAAGAAATAGTTTAACGCATACTTCTTAAATAATTAAAAATATTTAAACTTTTTAAATAACATCTTTTAACAATAGTTAGTTATTAACCAGCTTCAATATAAAGTAGTTTTATCAATTCTCAGAAACCATTTTTAAAAAAAAAAGTAAAATAAAAAAAATTGTATATCTTGCATTTTCTTTTTTCTTTAGCATCTGTTTGTTTCCAAAGATAGAAACAATTTTGTGCAAATAGAAATATTTTAGCATGTTTGATATAAGTGATTTTGGTAAAAAAATAATTTTAAACTTTTTGAAATTTATTATAATCTTTTTCATCAATTTACTCATCTCTTTTAACTCTTTTCTGTTTTATTTCAATAAAATATTTTTATTTTTTATTTCATTTTTCATTTTTTTTATTTCCATCTGCATAGGGTACGGCTAGGTGATTAGAGTTGTATGCTTAACGAATGCTTTTTACTCTCTTGTCTCTTCTGGGTCCCTCCCCAAGACATGAAGGGAGAATTTTCGGTCAAAATTTCCAGACTTCGAATGCAGAAATACCCATGGTTATGAAGGTCAAGAATCAAAGACGACCCAGACCAAAACTTTGTTGCAGTGCCATATAAATATGTAGCAGATTATTGTATATTTTAGAATTATTTAGTTTGTTCTGAACGATATCAAAATTAAAATAATGAAAATTTGTGTTGCAGAAATTAAAGGAGATGAGTAACGAAAGTACAGTGGGAATAGTGTCCTCCAATAAAACAAAGAGAAAGATAAAATACCAGAGAAGATCCGCACGGTTCCATCGCAAAGCGTGTTCAGCTGAATTTCTATCCTCCGCATGAAATCCATAGCCTCTTGTATAGGCCTCGTTAACTCCTCTCGGCATTTCACAAGCATGTCATAGAAAGCTTCCTGTTTTCCACACACCATATTTCAAAGTCTAAAACTACTCACAATTAGCAAAAACAAAACCCAAAATGGGAAATTGGAGAAAATCAATTAAGAATTAAAAAGCACAAGCAAATCACACACCCACCATGAATTGATCAAGTTCTGGGTCCTTGCAGATCTCCCTTGACCTAACAAAAGATCGTTGCCGTGCCTCAAAATCCTGCCGAACCGCAGCCAAACGCGCCACCACTTCTGGCGGAGCTCCTACCTACAAATATATGAAGAGTACTTATAAACATATTTAAACATATGAAGAATATTTATAGATAAAAATAAAACTAACTAATTTATATGTATATATTTATACTCAAATCTTTATATGATAATGAGAAATTAAACAACTAATCATTGCGGACCTTTTGGCAATCGATGTAAACTTCTAAAAGATTGGAGTAGTGAGGATGGGCAATGATTTTGGCTTTTATGGCTTCAAGTTCGTTCGAGCTCTGGCTGCCTCCTTGCTGAGGATGCAGTGTGTGGTGAAGATTTGGTCTAATTGGAGGATAGTGGAAGATAGGAGAGTGAAGGTGGGAGTTGTTGGACTCAGTTTTCACACTAGGGTGTAGTACTTGATCGGGTTGAAAACAATGATCCGATCCACCAGATTGAAGATGCAAGGTGTTAAAGAGAAGTTGGTGGTGCCGGTTTCCTACGCTTGAACCACCAGCCAAGGAGTACAACAAATTTGTCCTTGGAGTTGGAGTTGGACTTGGACTTGTGTTTTGACTCAGGTGATTATTGGTGTATTGCTCCATTTATTCAATTTTTTAAAAAATTAAGAACTTCCTCAATCAGCTATAAAACCAGCAGCTGAACTAGAGCTTGCTTCAACCAGTAGGTATGTACAACTATTAACAACTCCTCAATATCAAAAAGAAGCGATGGCCGCAAACCCTACTTAATTGATGAGTTGTACAGCTTAAAACCCTAAAAGGCTCAGAGATTGACAGTGAAAAAATACTATGATATAGACCACACTGTCAACTGCACAGTCAGATTCAATTTATGTTGAAATCTAAGGTACCTGTGTGGGAAGGGTATGGTTTGGGAGGATTTTAAAGGAAGAGCAAGTGATGATTTGCACCATCAAGTTTTGGGCAAAGACAGGGTAGAGAAGAGAGAAAATCTCACATGATTAGTTGTACAGCTGATTAGGAACAGAAGAGAGAGAATGAGAAAGGACACTGGTGCAATTCAATCCGGCGATGGCACTGTGTCTGGGATGCAGTTGACAAAAACCCTATTTCGTTTTCAGAAAAATAAATATTTTACCAAATATATATGCAAAGTATTAGCCTAGAAGATAAGCCAACGACATTCGGGCATGGGTTTCTTGCTTTGATTCTATTTCTGACCCTCAATTTTTTTTTAATTTCCTGAAAAATTATTGCACAGTTCAAATGTAACTCTTGCGCGTATTTTTTTTTTTAAATCTAAAATAAAACTTTTTATTAAAATGCTTTAACACAAGATGTGTCAAAATGCTTTATTAAAATGCTGGAACTCTTGCGTGTATATGATATGGAGCAAATCTTAAATGGCCACGCGCCCACCAGTAAGTTTTGCCCATACCCACTAAAATTTTGACAACTCATTAAAACTGACACAGTTAATTAAAAAAAAAACAATTAGTATTAAAAATCAATAGTCCTATAAACGTGATTTTCTTCATCCAACCTTAACTAGACCTTTGCTCCCCTTTCTTTTCCTCACCCTTACGGGACCCTTGCCTCTTCCTCTCATGAAACGTTATCACCGACAACACTCAGGCACCATTGCCATCGTGAAAAGTTTCGTCGACACCACCGAGAGTCACTGTTGACACCAATGATGAACTCCAAGGTTCCACTTAAAGTTCTCTTTCAAGGATCTTCGTCTAACATCTTTAATTCATCTTCAAATAATGAGAAATGGAAAAGGTAGAAGATGGGTTCGTCACTTATTCCTAAAAATAAGATAAGAACATTGAACATTTCGTCACAAAGAGACCTTGATAAGAAATAGACACTCCGCCACAAAGTAAGAAACTTTGATAAAAAAATAGACAATCTGCCACAAAAATACTTTGATAAGGAATAGAAGGATTCTACCACAAAGATAAAACTTTGATAAGAAATATAGAAAACTCTATAAGGAGAAAATTTCTCACAATGAGAGAAAAGGTAATTTTATTTATTCTTTGAATTTCAAGTATTGATGGTTACAAGTATATATAGGCCTAGAAGCTTACAAGGAAAGTTGCACAAGCTTGCAAAGGAAGCTACATAAGCTTGCAAGGGAAGCTACACAAGCTTACAAGAGAATCTACACAATCTTGCAAGAGAAGCTACACAATTTTGCAAGGGAAGTTACGCAAGCTTGCAAAACAAGCTACACAAGTTAGCCTAGAGAAGCAACTCATTTTTGGGCCTAACAGCCCATAAACCCATAAGCTAACACTAGAAATTATACACCAATATTATCATTCTTCTTGGGCGAAAGTCCTATCACTAAATTGGGCCACTATTACAAGTCAAAATTGAAATACAATCAAAAGTACTTTTACACTAATAGTCTTCACAAGATAGACACGTATCACCAACGATAGTCTTCATCGCCATAGCCTTTGCTTCCTCCTCCCACAATCACCATAATGACCAATCATGTTTTTGTTTATTAACTATTAATATTATTATTTTATTCAACCATGTTTAATTTTTGGAATCTTTAATTGGCATATTGTACAGGTTTTAAATACATGAAGACATCCAAATTTCTTATATGTCATGCATTGATATGTTTGACCCGCAAAGATGCTTCAGTCCTTGTGCTGTCATAATAGTTACCTTGTGCTTCAGTTCTAAAAACATGGTCTTTGGCTCTGCTTGTTACAGCAATGTGGCCCAGTGATAAATTACCTTGTGTTATTAGTAGGAAAATGGTATAAGAGAAGAACGAAACACATATTTAAAGCTATTAGTGTCACCTGCTACATTTTGTTGCCTGTAGAAGAATGAATCACATTCATCAAGATATTCAATGTACAAATTCTAGGTGTATTAAGAAATGTAATTGATGGTTGAATTCATCCACTAAAAAGGTACTGGTGTATTAGACTTTTGTTCATTCACAGCTAGAGATTTGTAAAACATTATATCAAGAAATGTTAAATTCGCAATCAGTTTTTCTCTTCTTTTTTTCAATTAAAACTTGTATTGTAGTCTTGTGTTCAATCTATGTATTGAGAGTTAATTCAAGCCATGGAAGTTTGTAATATCAAGAGTTAAAAATTTCATAGCCAAATACAACTAGCCAAAGTAAAAGTTACATTGCCAATAACTAATCTTGATACAACAGGCAAAATTGCATCGAGCTGAAAAAATCCAACATCCAAATTACTTTTTCTACCATACTCGTGCCCTCCTGCTCCACCTTACCCTTTCCAAAAAATATAGCAAGAGAGGATATATTGTAATACAAGCCACTAAAAAATAACACCTTAACACATGATAGTGATAATCCTTTAAAAATCAACTTTCATTTTATGATTTGTAACCACTCATACCATTTTTTTTCTTTACTTAAGTGGAACAAAACATGTTATTTTATTTGCTACACAAACAAAAATTAACAAACAAAGTATAAAAATCTTGAGTACAAAGCATGTTGTGAGAGTGAAATCAAATGAAAAATACTTCAAACAGGTTATTTAAATCAACTCAATTAACTCATTCATTTAAAAAGCAAATTACATGGCTGAACAAAAGTATACTGCATTCATCATGAATATATGACAGTTTATGACGTACTAAAAAGTTGTAAAGAGCATATTGTTAGTATCTTGCTATAATCGTAATAAAAATCTTGTCAATGGATTACTTTACAACTTAAATAAAAAAATGCTAGCTAAATACACAAAATATTCTACTATGTCATCTGATATGTAATTACAAGATTGTACCAAAAAAAAAAAAATGCTAGCTGAATACACAAAATGTTTCTGCCATGTATTCATTGCCTATCATGTGAACTGCTAATTGGTGGCATCCAATTGTAGTTACAAGATTGCTGCAAAAAAATAAAAAAATAAAACAAATCATTTTTAATAGAAGCAATTACATAAGTTTCTTAAATCCATAATATCCACCTCTAATTTCATTAATAATAGGAACCAAAAACTAAAACATTTTTGGATATATAAATCATAGGATTGATACATCATGTAATAAAGGTTATAATCATTTGTATACCTGACTCAATTGATTATATGAGTTTATTCCTTGTAACATTTCACTAAATGTGCTTGGTGGAGTATTTAAACCCCAACTTAATGAATGATGTTCCTATTAAGTGGTATAAAAATGTTAGCTAAATCAAGTATCAAACGTTATATGAAATCAATAAAAATTACAATATATCATAAACTTGTAAAGGAGCATCCAAAGAAGTAAAAACAGCTCCACACAACTCTAAACATTAGAATTTACAAAACCAAACTTGATTTCTTTTTGTTTATCTGTAAATGAAAACATGAGTTAACAAAATATTATATCACCAATTACTATATATTTTATATATAAAAAACTATATGATCTCTAACCTGTATTTTTCTTTGTCTTTATAGTGGTTAATCGTTTCTTTTTCTCAAAAAATTTATTCTTGTGAGAACAAGAACCATTAGTCTTTGTAAGGAGAGGATTAAATATTGTAGCACTTTCACTACCCTCGTATTGAATAAAATTTGTCTCATTAGGTACATTATTTGAATCCAATTTAAGCTTATTGAGACACTTTCCTTCACACTCAACTCTAATGTCAAGTAAGCTCCATATGATTAGTTGAGTTTCTTTGTGTTCTTGACTTTTCAAAACTAGATTGTAAAATAACTTCATGATAGCATTGCGATAGAGAATAGTAGCATTGTCACCAGTAAAGCTAGAATCTTCCTTAGAGCCCTCATTCACATGCTTATAAATCATGGACCCTGCATTTTTTTACATCTTTTCAAGAAGTATCTATCAAGTATTCTTAAAACACTTTTAATGTTGTAAATTCTCAAAACATAACTACATAGAATGCCTATAGAATCAAACTTGTGGCAGCTACAATCAATCATTCCTGTGGAAAAGTCAAATGTTACCATATACTTATGATGAGGCATATTGTTCAAAATAACTTAATGATTTGATACGTTATTACATCTATCAATAACTTATGAATATATATCATGAATGCATGTCACAGAGTTTCATTGATATTTGTAATGAAAAAAGACATACTTTGATTATTTTTTAATTTATTCTTAATCTTTAAGTAAGTCATTTTTTAATCATTTTTTTAAATGTCACAAAATTGTGTGAGACTTGTTGTTTTTTCTTGAAATCTCACCTAATACACTATTTGTGCTTTCACTCTTTTGAGAGCACTTCATATCAACAGAAAACACGTTTTTGCTATAACCAATGCTTTATTTGTGATGAATTTTGTACATATTGCTTAATCATTGATGATCATGTAGCTTATACTCATTTATCATCTCACCCCAAGTGCTTTGAAATTCATCTTCTAAATCACAACCTTTTATGTATTTATTAAATAAACTTTGAAACTTACAGTCACAAGTGATAACACTTAAATGAGAAGGAGCAATTTTAGTTATATGTCACTGACATAATCTATGACATGTATTTGGCCTTACCTCTCCAATAACTTTGGTCATAGCTACATCATGATCTGTAAAGATTGTTTTTGGTTGTTGATTTTCATGCTCTTTAATAACACTTTGAATAGCCAATTAAAAGAAGTTGTTGTTTCATTAAATAATAAGGCACAACTATACATGGTATTTTGTCAATGATTATTTACTCCAACAAATCGAGCACAACTCAAGTTATATTTATTAGTATAATAAGTGATGTCAAAAATCACAACATCCCCAAAGCAACCATAATCAACTTTGGACTTACCGTCTCTACAAAACACATTTGTCAAACGTTATTCTTGGTCTAGCTGCACACTGTAGTAGAACATAGGATCATGTGTTTGTCTACTTTGTAAGCTATTTACTAAGGATCAAGCATCTCCTGCTTCAATCATTTTTAATCTTGTAGTGTAGACAAAATTATGTATGTATTTCATTATGTCAAGTTTATCATACCCTCCAACCTCTTCACCTAAATAACTCCAAATTTTTGTGACTCTTATACCAAATCAACATTTTCAATCAAGAATAGAGGTTTTCCAATGACTTCAACAATGAAAAAAAGTGACAACGCCAATGGAGGTTCAAAACATCTCAAATAATGAAAACAACAGGTTATATTATTGCCCCAAGTACTCAACAAAGGAAGTTAAAAATTGCACTGATGTTGCACCTTGATGAAGGCTTGCAGAACTTCGTAAAGAAGAAGAAAACAAAAGGCAGGTTCACAAAACGACTAAGATGGATGGTAAGGGTGAAAATACAATGTGAGAATGAGAGAAATAAAGAACGTGTTCGCAGAGACACAACAACGCTGAAACATCTTCATCGAGACGAAAAAGATGGAGGGCAATAGTGAAAATAGGAGTGCGAGAGTGAAACCTAAACCTATAATGTCCCACGTAATATTAGTTATAGAAAAAATATATGTTATTAGTCAATATTTAACACTGATTATTTAATAAATTGATCTTGAAAAGTAAATCAACACTAATTCATTAAATAACTTATGTCAAAATTTTGCACAAAATTTTAAAACTATACTATATTTTATATGACATCGATTTTATTAAAATGGATGTTGTTTACGTGATGTTGAAAAACTCTTTAATAGTGATGTTTTTTTGCATTGACTCTCGTCAGGAAATAGTTTGGTAACCTAAATCTTAAATACTCAATTACAAGATTTAGGTTGTTTTAATTCAACAATTATATAATTTTACCTTAGGCCACCACTCACCTGGAGAGTACTTCTCAAAATTAAAATTGGTCTGAAACGTTTTCATGCATCATTAGGCTCCACTGAGCCTAAGCCATGGGCCGAACTTTCCTGTATGAATAAGCCCAAAACAGAATGTAGAACAACCCCATTAATTTGACGAATGAGCTCAAAGCCAAGGGCCTAGAAACCGTATAAATTTCTGCCTAAACTATTGTGACTTTAACGCTACGTTTGGATCATTGGACGTGACTAGTGAGAAAAAAAGAGGAAGAACTACTTTAAAACAAGTAAACCAGACCAAAAATATAAGACAAAGTTGAGTAAATTTTTGAGTTGTTATTTAAAATTAAAAGAAGTAAAAAGAGTAGAGAAAAAAGGTTGAGTTCTTTCTCTGATTGCTTGGTTAGATAATAAAAGAGAAACAAATAAGTTAATGTTTTAATTAAAATCAGAGTTTCAATTCAATAACTAGTCCAATCTTTAACGTTAACCTTAATTTGTTATACGGATTATTAAATAAAATTTCAATTTTGATTAAAAAACAACACAAACAATCATATAAAATATTGCACTCATGCTTTATCCTTAGATTAAACAGAGAATAAAATTGAATTGGATGCCTTTTTCTTCCCTTTTTCCGCGTCCTAAATGTTCTTAATACATTAGGTGATAAAAAATTCAAATGAAAAAGAAACATTTGATCTGCGTTAAACGTAGGACGTGCCTTAACCTGTCTTTAAGCAAACATAAACATGTGATGTGAGTTGAAATTCCTTTTTAGTATGCGTATAGCGTTGCTCCCATACCCTCCACCGATGCTTCCTTTTGAATCGAATATTAAATTGTCTTTTTTAACAAAAAAAAAAATCATTCTCTTTATCGAAAAATAATCTCTTTCAACATTCTTTTACACATGCATCTTCATATTTCGTTGGATGCATGAAAGGGAGAAAAAAAGCTTAAGGTAGTACTCATGATTAGTAAACAATGTATTTACATTGGATATTCATATTGATACGAATAATTTTAAAGATATACCCTTATCAATATATATATAATGATGGATTTAAGTATGATTGAGCAGATACATATACATCTCCAGATTTTGAAAATATATAAGTATAAATTTATTTTTTTTATTTTTTTATTCTCCTATTTTCATAATTTGAATCATCTGCTCCCAATTTTTCAGTCATTATCAAAATTTGTGTTTTATTAGTTAGTTTTTTTTGTTACGTTTTATTTCCTTTTTAATTTATTAGGCACTTTTATACTTTATTTATTTGGACATTTCATTTTTTTTTTAGCTCACTACACTTAATTTTAATATTTATATCTTTATTTTCATATGAGTGACAGTAATAATAATTATTTTTATTTTTTAAACTAAATGCTCTCACTGACTCAAGATCCTTAATCTGCTAAAAGTATATATATATATTAATTTTCTTTTGGAAAGGTGGAGAATAGTAAAAAATTATCTAATACATTACATCATTTTACGCACTCACACTCATGATTTTTATTTTAAATAGATCGACGAATTAAAAATAGCTGATCTAATAGCAAGCAATGTAAGTTTTAGTTTAGTGATATCGTAACATGGAGTTCGAACCAACAGTGACAACATCAATATTTTAAACGAAGACTAATTTGAAGCTCAAAGGTTATTAGCATTTTTATATTTTAAAAAAGAAGCTTAAACGTCAAGTATCCACTAAAACATTGGAGCAAATTCTTTAAAATTTAATTAATTTTATACGGATAAAGACAATGTAGGCGCTTTTAATGAAAGGGCCTTTAGATTACGTAAGCCTTTCTTTTTTTATCTTTTTTAACAGTGAGATCACATGCAAGGCCTGGCTGGGGTGATGCCATTCGAAGTAAAGTGAAAATTTTCAACAGCAACTTTTCCACACTTGCGGATCAAAAGCGAATCACAAATTAAAGTGCAGAAAAAATCACGTATCCGGTGGGCAAAACCAATCACATATTATTAGCACACCATATCTATCGATTCACATACATTAGCTAGCTGATAATTCTTCTAATGGTATTCATAGATCAAAACTATATTAAGACAAAAATCATGACATGTTCTATGTCAACCAATAGAGAGAATTAGGTTAGAATTAATGCATGTACTTGCAAGAGGAATTGAATCTATCTTGCTGTTTTTTTAATAGAAATCTGAGAAAAACTGAATAAGAGAATTGTCTTCTAACTAACAAGCATGCATGCAAGTTTATTACCAGTCCAGTATCAATCAAACGACAGTTTGACGGTTCTACCCAATAACAAAACTATTCATCAAGAAGCTAAATAAGACTTTTAGATGCTGCTTATATGCTATCATTATCCATAATTAATATTATTTAATAATTCAACCAAGTAACCAAATGAAATGCAAAACTTTAACTTTGCACAGCATTATATCCGGTAAGGATAAGGATATGGTTAGATAGATATAAAAAAAATGAAAAAAAGATTAAACTACCAAATATCCACTTGACAAGACAGAAAGGAAGTTATGAGATTTTACCGCTTACCTTGGATTAATCAACACGCAAAATGATTTTTGGATGTGGAAAGTTTCAAGCATGTAGAAAAAATAGTTACCATGTTTTTTTTATTTTTATGACAGAAAATAGTTACCATGCTATTTACAATAAAAACTAAATAAAATAGCCAGTGTAACAAAATATGGATAAGAAATAGAGTAACTAGTTTATGCTATGATAATGCAAAGATTTTTCTACATTTTTATTTAATTATAAATTATTATGTATGATATAATTTTATTAATTTTTATAATAATTTATTTAAAAATTATATTTAATTTTTTTTATCGGCTTACTGTATAAAATCTTTTACACCGATAGAAATTTAACCCTAAGAAATATAGGCTAGAAATGCATATTACAAAGGATTCATGAGATATGATACTAATGCAAGTACATAAAAAGAAAAATTATTTTGATCGCTTGATTTAATGATAAACTTCTGCATGATTGATTTTGATATTTTTAGTGGATTTTATTATGATTTTAATTATATAAATTTTATTTTATTTTTCTAAAATAATAATAACTCCAATTTTCATATAAGAAACAAATGAATAATAAAGATAAAAAATAATTTTAAAGTTACTTTTAAAACATAAAACACTATTTACAAGAAGTATAAATTCATTTTCAAATGTATTAATTATTTTTCTATGCTTATAATTTATTTTAAAATTTATTAATAGTTGAAATATTTACTCATTCTTTATGTAATTGAATGTATTTATTAGTCTACTAACAATATAAGTTATATTTATTGATGAAAAAATATTCCTTAAATTTTAAGTGATGTGATTAAATAATCATAACTTAGATTATTTAATTTTATAAATATTTATAGAATAAAATTTAAATTATTGATAATATTAATTAAAATAAATATACTTAATTATTTTTGTTAGTTTCATTAAATTAATTATTTATTTCTCAATAAAACGTCAAAGGTTGCATCAAATTTATCATTATATAATAATTTGGATGACTAGGACAGAAATACAGTAAAAAGCATTCAATTTTAAGATATTTTCTCCCTTCTAGATTATCTGTAGTTCTAATTATTTTCCAGTCCGATAAAATTTATTTAATAAATAAAAAATAATAATAATTTTATTAAATTAAGAAATATTAAAAAATAATAATATTAAAAAATATAGGATATTGTTAAATTAGAATGCTGGTTAAGAAATTAAAAGAATTTTTTTATTAAAATTATGTAACAGCACAATTAAAACTAGAACGAATTTTTACATGTCTCAATAATATTTTTAATTAATGTTCTAAGAATATTTGTTAATATTTGTCAAAAATATATTAAGGATATGAATAAAAATAATTAATAAGATATTTAAAAAATAAAATAATTTTTTTATATTATAATTAAATTAAAATAAAACGGAATGAATTAAAGTAAAATTTTAGGAGCATGTCTGGTCGTGCATATTAATTCGCAAGGCTAACAGTAAGATACTCAACCTGAAGTTGAATTATGTAGGACGACATGCATGATTGTGCCACATTTTCAATTGGCTTATGTGGAATTGTGTATGATTTTATGCACAATCATACTTAATTATGCACCATTTGACCTGGGAAGGTATGCATCAGCGTGAAACTTAGTATACATGGTCACTGGTCACGGTTATGCTTACGGGTGTTTCTGAAAGCTAATTTTGCTCTCTATCATAAAGACCCCTGAAGATTGAAGCCTACACATACACTAATAATAAAAAATATTAACAGATAATATTAATATATATGTAAGGGGTGGGTAGATCCAATGTCTACATTAATAGTTTAATTCCTGTTAGATAAAGACTATCCTAATAAAGATAATAGTGTATGTTTTACATTTTCTTTTGGATTAGTAAACAACATTTTCTTTTTGGATTAGTAAATAATATTTTTTTATAATGAAGCTGAAGTATCAGTGTATGACGAGGAGAGCTTCGAAAAAGGTGATATCTTATCAAGAGTCCAAGATTCTCAAGAAAAAAAGGATTTTATTCTTTATTCATCCTTTTTCTTGATTGTTTGTGGAGATCGTTTGGAATTTTAATTTTAATTTCACAGTGTGTAACTAAATCCCTTGCCTAGTCTAACATAATGTTTGATAAGGGATTAATGGAGGAGAGGGAAAATATTTTTTAATTTTTTTTATTTTTTTTTTTGCAGTGGGTTCAATGTTTTAGGAGAGGATGAGAGGATATAGGAAGAGATTAAAATTTCTTCTTATCT
>JAMLFT010008602.1:0-13540 GCA_026544285.1 Pachyrhizus erosus | reverse complement strand
TTATATAATTATTAAATTTTTAAAAATTTATAAAATAAAAATTAAACTTATAAAAGATTTTTAATTATTATATCTTAAAACATTTAATTATTTTTATTATTATTTAAGATTGTCATTAACTTTATAGTAGTGATTGAGTTAATTAAGAAATATTTTAAAATATGATAATTAAGATCTTTTACAAATTTGATTTTTATTTGATAATTTTTTTTTAAAATTTAATGATTATTTATAATTTTAATTTAAAATTTAAAATATTTTAATATCAATTATATATTATTTTTAACATAGATATAGTGATTGTCATTAGTTTTCTCGTATTCTCACATAATTATTCTTACAAGCTTGTTTCTTTTATACATATAATGAATAAATTAAATATTTTATTGATATTGCTTTACTTTTTAATATTATATTGATAAACTACTGAAATAATCTAATTATAATCATTTGATATAAATTAATAATATATTATTTCATATCATATCATTAAGATGTTCTCTTGTCAACATAATTGAGTCAATAGTATGAATGATAAAGTTTAGGGGTAGTTCAAGCCAGTCAATATTAGTGTGTAGTTAGGATTCAAACCCTCATTCATATGAGACTAACTTCACTGTTGATCTTAAACTGCATAGTGCTCTACACATTTAAATAATAGGATCTAGAATATCTATGTAGTGAATGGAGTTTACATTCTAATAAAATTACCTTCTGAGTTATGACTATACTCAAATGTCATAATTCTAAGTCCTATAGTAAAGCCCCCACAATGTCATTAGGAACACATTACACACGTTTTCTTTATATTTGTTACTTTGCTGATTTACATGTTGACTTTGAATACTAGAATACTTTTTGCAGGTATGTACTCTACTTTTGCCACTGTTCAACTTATTCATAATCACTCTCATATAAAAAATTTAATGAATCTCAAATATCCTTAAAGGCTTAACTAGGTCACTGCATATAATTAATTTATTGACTTTAATTTGGATTTATTTTTAAATGATGTGTATCTCCAATTGAGTTATTATTCATCATCATCACTGAAGATTCAGTGAACCTCAAATCTTTGAAGGCTTAACTAGGTCGCTGTGTCTTTGTATTACTATTAATTTATCGACTTTAATTTGTATTTATTATTTGTACTTATTTTTATATGATATGCATCTTCAATTGAGTTTGGTTATGATAATAATTGCTTTAGAAATTACAATTTGCAATGTTGTAACCACATATGGAGTTCTTATGGTACGTATGGAAGTTGACTATTAGAGGAAAAAGAAGGAAAAGATAAATATTTTAAGATAATTGAATTTTTTGTAAAAATGAACATGTATTAACACAATAATATTATTTTTAATCTATTTTTTATTTCTTTTATTTTAAGGAAATTATTTGATTAGAAAATATTTATTAAAAATAAAAAATTGTCCTCCATCTTTTTTTCGCATAGACTATCTCCTAAAAATGTCCGAAGTTAGTGAATCCTTGATATATTTTTATTTTTATCAATGGTATTAATTGCACTTAGATTTTAAAAATACACTGTTCACATTTAAAAATCCAAATCTATGTACGAATTGAAGATTAAATAAAAGAATAAAAAGATACATTAATTATTGTTGGTAGGTTTTTTAACTGATAATGTACTGTTAAAGTGTTAAAATCATTGTTATTTTATGTTCTATAAAATTTACGTTATAAAACATACCCTGCTTGTTAATGAAACCAACAACACGTGCACAGTTTGCCTCAAGCCAGGCACCTTTTTTCTTTGTTTGGTTGGATGAAAATAGGGTGATGAGAGTAGAAATAGGGTTAATGTTCTAATGTTTGGTGTGATAGGAATAGAGTAAAAATAGAATGTGATTTATTAATATTTTTTATTTTATTTTTTACAGTATTTATTTTTATTCATTTTTTTTTATATTTCTCTTTAATTAAATATATTTATTTTTATATTAATTCTAACGAATATTTTTTTTCCTTTTTATTAAAAGAAATATTAATTTATTTGTAGGACATGCACAAGGTTCGAGTCACTAGTTGAATCGGATAAAGCACATAAATTAGTTAAATTTGGTGCAACTCGATCTTGAATCGGTGACTCGATTGACTTGACAAGTCATGTATTTTTAGATTTTTTTTATAATTGAACCTCATATATATGAGAAAATTTAATTTATATTTTACACTTGTATTGTTTAAAGATTTGTTTAATTTCTTTGCCAAATATAATCACATCTTAAAATTTGAGACGATAAAATTGTTGTCACTTTTTTTTGATTAATTTGTATGTGTATTATATTATATCTAAGAATTTATAATAATGATAGTTTTAATAAATAAATAATAATAATATATCTTAATTCTAACTTTAGGTTGTGTTTATTGAATTTTAAAAAAATATGTTGCGTGTTCAAAATTTTAAACAAGTTCAAAAATATGCTTATAAATGTGTTGAATTTTCTTAAAATTTAAATATTAAGTGCACAAGTTTATAAGTTACAAAATTATTTAGATTTTTTTAATATAGATTAGGTCATATAGATTAATTAGTAACTCAATAGATCGACTTATGATTCAACAATCTAGTATCTTGACTAAATTGATAATTAGTCCGAATTTGATAATATTGATACTAACCTTCCATAATTAGAAATTACTTTGTTAGATACTTTTTTTATGATGCATGAAATTTAGAAGGAAATGGTGTTTTATTTTTAAGGTGGGAAAATTATATAGATTTAAAAAATATTTATAAAAAACTTAAATTTATTCTACTTTAAAGAGATGAATGAAGATTTAAATTTATAATTTGTCAAATGCTAAATTCTATATTTTACTTGACTAACCCTTTAGGTTATAGACCTTTTTCTTTTTTATATTGATACTTATTGTATCTTATACTATCGATTAATTTTATTTTTTATTTCAAAATATTTATTTTTAAAATATCCAGGAAATATTAATTATTATTTTGAAAATTATCATTTATTATTATATACCTGAAAATGTAATTAATTATAAATTATATTCTAATATTTTTTAATATAGTGTTTAAATCAAATTAAATATATCATTTTATTATAATAATAAAATAATTTTATTATCTTTATTTAATGAATTATACTCATCATTTTGTAGCTTTTAATAATTTTTTTTTTAAAAATGATATTAAAAGAAATTTATTGTTATTTATTAACACTCCTATTATCTTAAATTAAAGATAAACTATATGTAATTTCAAAGAATTGATCACGTAGAACAAAACATAGTCTTGCATATAACAAGTTCCAGATTTAAACTTTTACTTATCTTTTTGAGTGAGATAAATATAAGTAACTTTACAAATGCCCTTTGAGCTTCAAAACTTGTCCTATCTAGAACTAAGACATTATCTCTTCTTTTAAATGTAATTTAGCAATAAAAAAAAAAACAGAGAAAGAGAGAGCGAAAGATAGTAAGGGATAAAAAAGAGTCTTAATACTTTTTTTTTACTAATATATGTATAGTATTTATTATTGTTAAAATTACTTCAAACTCATAAAATTAGGGATAATGTTTATTAAATAAGAAGTTATTTGGTAAATTCTAATAGATTTATGTCAGTAATAAATATATTTGAAAAAAAAAAATGTGTTGTTACCACAGGAGATGAGAAAGTTAAAAATATATTATTTTAGAAATGAATTCTCTCATGTTCAATTTTCATATAATAAAGTGGTATTCAAGCTTTACTTTTATTTCTTTCATCATAAATATTATATAAAATTAGTCCTAAAAACTAATAAGAAAGTTAAATATAAAACTTATATATAATTTATGATTAGTACATCAGAGAATTTATTAATTTTCTATATACTTTTAAACATGTTTTTAATTACAAAATAAAAACTCAAAAATTATTACATAAAAATGAATCCAAATAACCTAACGAAACTTACGTAACATTATTTCAATAATAATAATATATTAAAAAATCATTATCCCAAATGATAAATATAATTAGTTAGAACATCCACGATGTAGGAGTATCTAAATAAGTTGTTTGTTTTAATTTTTTAAAATTTACAATATCATATAAATTCAAATATTTTATATAAAAAAAATATTTTAATATTAAAATTGTTAAATATAATTTTTTAAGTCTTATAACTTAATAATTTATCTCCTTCAAAATATAAAAAAATATTCCTAATAAATTTTTAAACAACATTATTTGTATAAATAATATCAAATGATATATTATAATAATAAATTTTATTATACAACATTACTTAATTTAAAATAATCTTTCTAATCATTACACTTCATAACTTTCATCCCTTCTTCTGCTACAGAAACTGACACGTAACCCTTTTGAAATTACTTTTTGTTTTTATAAAAAAATAAAAATAATAAAAAATTGTTCTTAGAAGTAAAGATACGACAGAGAAGGATCATAGAGTCAGAGATATGAGATAAAGATTGCGCATTGATTTCGATTGAATTCAATGTTTTACGCCTCCATTTCGTGCTCCTCCTCCTACGCTTTCCTTTTATTCTTTTTCTTTTTCTCCATTTTTTTTTAACGAAATTCATTTTTATGAGCATTTTCTTTGCTTTGTAAACTTTAACAAATAACTTATACCTTAATTTAATTATAAATTATTATGTATAATAAATTTATTAAATTTTATAATAATTATTTTAAAAGTTATATTAATTAAATTTTAAAAAATGATTGAAATCACATTTAAGTTAAAAAGGTATCCAATCCAAATATTAAAATATCTTGAAATTGGTTTAGTTTGAATTTTTTTTAAATAAATCTTACCTGATTTGATAAAGTACAGTCTATGTTATATTGGATGATAATCTAATATGATATAATTGATAAATAGTTTTATTTTTTAAATATGTGATGAAAGTTAATTTATGTATATGAAAAAATATATATTAAAAATAATCAATTATTTAAATGAATTCTAATGCCATAACGTTATCCTGTCAATGAAAATTCAAAATTTCAAAATAAATGTTGAAATGCATAAAATGCATGAAGTATTTATATGAAATGCAAAATAATAAATATGTATTAAAAATATCGGTTTACTTTTAGAAACATCGTCTGAATTTCAGCTCAATCTGACCGGTTATAAAAAAATAATTCAAATAAATTCAGTTTTCATCGGTTTATTATAATTTTTTTTATATTAAATTAGATTTGAACACTCCTAATATTAACAATTATTTTATTGGTTAATATTGTAATTGTCATTTTACATTGATAGCACATAAAATTTTGACTTTCACTTAATTTATTTGTAAAAGTGCTAATATTACATATTTTATTAATATACTAATTATTATTAATTAAAATTTATTTAAAATCATAGAATCATAAATAAAACTCATTTAATATAAAATGGAATTGATATCATTCCATCAATCTTGAAAAAATAATTCGAAAAAAATGAATAACAAGAAATAACATGAACATAAATATATATATATATATAACACGTAGTTTAAGACGTGTGATGACATTATTTTCAAGACTTTATCCACTTCGCAGTGTAATTTTGAAATTAGAAAAATCTCTTAATACGCAAAAAGGTTTTTTCAAACGAATCCAAGTGATAGAATAATAAAAAGATAAATTGATTAATTCGTTAAGTTGGGGTCACAAAAGAAAATGAAGAAGAAGGTGCCCAAAGGCAACAACAAAAAATCGCTAGAGAGACGTAGTATAGTTGAATTTTTTTTATTTTTAATGTTAGGTTTAGATAAGGTTCAGCAAGTTAGAAAGTTTGTTAATGTTAATGGAAGATTGAGTCAAATAACTTTAACACTAAAAGAGTAAAAAAAGAACACTCGTATAAGATAAAATTCAAAAAGATCATTGGGAAGATCAAGTTAAAAGCTATTTTGCTAAAAATTAACAATTTTTAATAAGATAATATGAAATTTTAAAATATTTTTTATGCGAATAAAAGGTATAGTCCAAATTCTTGTCTACATGGGTCTATTTTTTTTTTTCTTTAATTCTTTTATAATCTCAAGATGAATGTTAAGTTATAAATTTTTAAAATGTTTCTTTCCAAGTTATTCTTTCATATAGACTAGGCCCTTGTCTTCTCAGACTATGTATGACCTTTGCTATGTTGTCTAGAGAGAAGATGGAAGGGATATTGTTGGTTATTTTATTTGATAGTAATACAAGACATTTGTGTATTTCATTTATTGTGTTATTTGGTTTTAACATATTAAAGTCATTGAAATAACAATGTCATAAGAGATCAAGTATATAACTCAGTCATAAAATTTCATTATATAATGAGACATTGTTTTGGAGTATTCTTTGTTGACTATTATTGTTAATAAGGATTACATTCATGAGTTATGGATATGTATATTAACTTTTTATATAAGAGCATATTAAGGCAATAATATATTAAAGTAATTCGTCATAAAATTTTATATGGAACGAAATATAAGTGTTATAACTGTTTCTCAAAGTAATTATAGTGTATGTAGTTCTTTGATGTAAAATCACGATAATTTTTATATGGAAAGTTATGCATTCTAATATTATCAAGATAAAGGTTTATAACATCTCTTTATCATATATTTTTTTATTATTAATTGAGATTTATTGAAAATCATAACATTATTAAAATATCACTTTTTATTTTATGAATTTCACTATTAATTTTATAATTTTTAATAAATATTAATCAATATTAATATGTGAAAAAGAATGTATTAAAAGTATGTTGGTAGTCCTTTTTTCGTCAAATGTTATATGTAACAGAATGATTACATAATCTGTTATAGGACATGTAATGAGTCATGCAGAGATATAAGTGAATCAAATATTATTTGTTCCTCTTGTGTAATATCTTTAAATCCCGTTGATATATTAAGATTGTAAAATGCATGATCTTGCTTCAATAAATCGATATAAAATGTTCATGTAATAAAAAGAGAATTGATTAGAAATTAAATAATTAATTTAATTAGTTGTTAAAGAGTCTGTTGATAAAAAAATATTTGATTTATGAATAAAAATATTAAATAATTAATAGAAGATTGCCTTAATTAAATTATTAAATAAAAGGAATATATAATTAAAATAGGAGTATATTAATGAACTAGTCGATAAAAATTACATGAAATCATAAAATTTATATTGATAAAAATGACACAAAAATTGAGATAAACTTATATCTAATTTAATTGGTCTTTGTATAAACACAAACAAAATTAGAGACATCTAGATTAGAGGGGATGCTGAAAATGAAGAAGAGGGTATAAAAAGGGTTTTGTGTCTTAAAGATGAAAATTAGGAGAAAAACTCCTCATTCTTATTTATTCTAATTTTTAGACTCTTCTTCTACTTTATAGAACCTTTCATATTTTTACTGTGTATTTAGCTATGTTTTTTTTACGGGTTTTTATGTTGATTTGGTAAAAATAATATAAGAGGGATAAAAGGTAAAGGGATGATAGTAACTACTATTATTTTTTATTTGTTTAAATATTTGAAAATTAATTACATGTGAAATGATTATATGCTTGAAGTTTTTAGGATCAATTGGCTCGAATGTAATGTTTTTGATTTTTTTGAGGTCATTTATTATGTTTAAGTTAATTTTCTTTTAAGGATATTCAATTTGTCTAAGATGTTGGAAAAATTTTAAAAAATTATTTTGATGGAATTTTAGAAAATTAGAGGTACATTAATAATTCTTAGGATATAAATATGTTTTATAAATTTTCTTGTATTTAATTATGGAGTTTTGCTATTTTTAATATTAGTCTTGTTAAATTACTAGAAATATTATAGAGGTAAAATAAATGTTAGAAAATAGTTTTAGTGAACATTATAACTTGGAAATTTTATTATGAGCATATAATGCTCTTTGTTTCTGCTAGTAATTTATTTAGGATTTTTGGGACCTGTTTATTATTTATTAAAAATAAATAGTCAAATGTTCTATTTTGAACAAGTAACTTTGAGAAAGTGTAAAATATTGGTAATTGAATTTATTTGATCTTGGAAAAAAATCATAGGAGGCCCTATGATACGAAATACAAATTCTGTAAAAAATTAGGACCATTAGACTTGACTTGATATTTTTAATATTTTTTAGAACTCAAAAAATAGTTAATAGGGAGTAAGTAAAAATAATTAGAAAATTATAGTAAATTTTATAAAATATTTATGAGGAATTTTTATTATAGATAATATAAAATAAAAAGCTAGAGTATTCAATTTCAAGACCAATTGCTATGATTTTCTATTTTTCATAATTAATGGGTCTTTAGTGTTATGTATATATGTATATTTAATGTTAAGCGATATGTTAGATATTTTTATTATGAGTTAATTAGTGGATAATTGTGATGGTCAAACCTTATTAGGAATACCTTAATTTTCATTATATTGAGATGATAAATTATTGACTTTTAATTTGATTGTTGAATTTTGAATTTCTTTATGTTTGGACCTTAGAGAACAAGAGGAAAATTTCTCAAGTAATGTGTGTTGTGTACTCAAATATGATTTGTGTGAATTAAATGATTTTGAGTTATTGGATAAATGGACTCCCAAAAAGGGAGTGTATTTTTTAAAATGAGAGTGATCTCATGTAAATGATTTGTTCATTATGAAAGTAGTGAATTAATAGGAAAATATATAATATAAATATAACAATGGAACGAAATAATAGTAATAATAATAGAAATTAGAACTTACGCATATAACAATTGTCAACATGACAAAAGACAAATATTATGTGTGCAATGGACATAGAAAATTACGATTTGGACGAAATTCATAAAATTGAGAGTATTGAGATAATTCATAAAAGTTTTGAAAATGATAAATTGTGAATAGTATTTTTAATGAGGTAATGAAAATTGATGTAGATTGAGATATTTTAGATTGTTAAATTGGTAAGGACGTACAAAATTAGAATAATATTTTACAGTGTTTTTTGCATAAATAATGATATTCAATATCGAATAAGTGTTATATAAATATAATAGCTCTTTGGGGTGAGATATCATTTAAGTAAGCAAGATTTGTGGTGACATTTCACGATGTGTTATTGATGATGAAATCATCATTGTGATTGATGTTAAATTTTGAACCACTAAGGTGGAAATGAGATGTATCCTCTATTGTAGGCTGACAAGTATACATGTGTGTGAATGATCGTTGTTGTATACAAAAAACATGAAAGCTCACATGAACTTATGTTTAATAAAACTAAATAGGGGGTTTTAGGTTGAGGAGTCAGCCCTTAGAGCCTTTGGAAATGACAAAATAGACTGGTTTGTAATGAATTATTTGAGTATGGGTTGACAAACCTTGGGGATGACCGCGTCGAGTTGCGAGGAGACTCGCATTAAGTCAACTTGGTAATCTTGACCAAAATGAACTAATAACGATTGGTGAGACTTTACCTATGTAGCAAGGTGAGGGTGTCCTCCTAATAAGTTATTTGACTTAAAGTAAAGTAAGACCACTAAGTTTCAAAAGTTCTAGTGGCAGTGGATTTGTATGAAAGTAATGTAAGAGAATTATGTTTGTGTTTGTGTTTTGATTGTTTGTGAGGTGGAGGACTCACCCATGTATTTTGTTTTATTTTATGAAGACTAGCATTTCACTATGATAGACAAAAATGGAATGAGATGACATGGATGACATGGATGAAATGATTCAAGAAGATAGAGATTTTACAAGAAGACTTTACGAGTTTTAGTAGGAATATGAGAGTTATATTTTATGAAGTCACTACTTTGAATGTCAACCTTTTATTGTTTAAAAGAGGATATATTATCTTTATTTTATTATATAATATTCCTTGAGAAGTGAATAAGGTGTATTATACTTTGAATTTCAAAAACACTAATATGTATTTATGTGGATGAAGTATAACAATTTAATGATGAAAAGACAGATGTTCAATTATGTTTTAATGATATTATTAAAAAAATAAATATTTTGTTTAATTTATTTTTTTAAGAACGATATTTTCTTAATATTTATTTATAAATGTAATTATTATAAATATGCAAACTAAACTTATGGTTTAAAATTTTACCAAGTTATGATATTTATCACAATACGTGGTTTTATTAAAATTAATTATGTTATAAGATATTTTTTAAATTAATGATAAGTTAGTGAGAATAAACTTTTGAAAATTTTAATTAATGTGATTTTATCTAAAAGCAAAAAGATGAAAAATAATTCTTAATTTAATTAAGAATTATTTTAAATTGTCAAATTTTAAATTATTTTACAAATTTATAAAATAATAATAAAAAATTTTATAATAATTAAAGATGTCACATTACGTGGTATTTATAAGTTTATATTCATTTATAAATGTTAATAAATATTCTAATACTCAAATCAAGTATAAAAAAGTCAATTGATGGCCAATGCGATAATTATAACTTTTAAAATAATAATAATAACATTATAAAAATATTAAAAAGAAAAATAAATTATATTCAAATAGTTTATCTAAAAACTATAAAATATATAATAATCTCTACAATAAAGACTACCAAAAAAAAGATATTTTTCAAATAATAAAAAAATAATTATTACCTTCTATCTTATATATAAGAGACAAATGATAATATTTTTTTGTCCTAATTATAAGAAACATATGATCATTTTTAAATATAATGATTACTAAATTTTTTTTATATCCTAAATTTATTGTGAGGTCCATTAATAAAATATTACTCATATCTCATGAAAGTAGATGTACTTATAAAATTATTCACAATATAACTTATATTCACTTGTTGAAAAAAATTATTCCTTAGATTGTAAGTTTGTCATTACATCTAACTACCACTTAAACAAATTAGTTTTAGAATAAAATTTGAATTTATAATAATATTAATTAAAATTAATTAATTTAATCACTTTACTAGTCTTAATGAATTAGATATTTATTTTTTATATATTGGATTGGAAGTAAAATATTTAAATATCATTATTTACACAATCATATTCCAATAATTACACACACATGCATATACTAACCACACAAACTCACACACATATATATTAAACACTTAAATGCATTTTTGATCTCTCAAATTTAGATCATTGTTACTTTTGTGCCCTTAAATTTAAATTATTTTTTTAGTTTCTTAATTTTAAAAAATGTTATTTTTAGTCTCTCCTATGATAAAAAAAATTGTTTAAGAGGGACTACAAAATATTAAGAGGGACTACAAAAAGTATTTTTCAAAATGGAGAGACTAAAAAAAAAATTAAAAGACTAAAAACAATAATAACCCAAATTTGAGGTATCAAAAAAATATTTTAGTCTAGACTTAAATATCAATTTAGTCCTTATTTTAATTTTTTTTGTTTTAGTTATTTTAGTCTTAAATGTCTTTTAAATAATGACATAATAGTGATATTAACAGTCCAATGACTCTTCACATCACTAAGAAATTTGATAAGATAATCTCATATAATTTTTTTTTATAAAATTATGCTTTTAAATCTCCCGTTAATTAGTTTAATATCTTTAACGATTTTGAACAAATAACAATTTAAAAATATATTTTATTAAAAAAAATTAGACGTAATTATCTAATTAAATTTCTCAAAGATATAATAAATCACTCAAATGTCAAAATTGTTATTACAATATTATTTAATATTATTATTTGATAGTAGAAATAAAAATAAAAAAATATCTTTAAAAAATTATTTTTTTAAAAAGATCAAAACCAAAATGTCCCATATTTTATAACTAATTTAATTCTCAAACTTAAATAAAGATGAATTTTAATTAGTTAAGGAGTTTAATTCAGTTAGTTGAACATGTGAATTGTAGTTATAATTTTTGTTTAGTTTAAAAAAATTCTTTTGTTAAAACTTCTTCAATAATCACTTGATATTTCCTTACAATAAAATCCTAATATATTACGTGGAATTTTTCATTACTTACATTTTGAATTTATTATGGACAAAGTTACACTAATATTTAGGATCGTATGAATAAGATTCCTAAGGGTACGTTAATGAGTATTCAATACTTCTTAATAAATATGATCAATTACATATAAAGTGTTAAACAATGAACTGTTTTTAATATAATGAATGCTTTTATTTACTAAATACGATGTAATTTTGTTTCTTTAATCGGTAGGTAAAGTGTACTCGTCATGGCTTTCTAATAATTTTACTTTAAAACTACTATACGATTGCATTGTTTCTTAGGCTATCTTTTCTCCTTAATTGAATATTCAACATTGGACTTATGAGTGTTTGATTACATTTCAACGGTGCTTGAAAGCTCATAATGACGTTTACAAAATTTAATGGCATTAGCCTCCTGATTTGTTGGTTTAAAGAATCAACCTATTTTTAAAGTTATCATTAACATGAACTCTGCAAAAGCTTTTAAAGTGTAGAGTGGATGCCAAAGCAGGCCTAATCTAATAGACTTAAAAGGCAATTTCTATTGCTCAATGCTTTTTACATTTACATCTGACCACATAATCCCAAGTGGACAAATAACTTACAAGTTAATTATAAAGTTAGGAAGTTATTTACATTAATTAATTTTATGAAAAATACACTCTTTTAATACTCTTCTTGATTAGTTAAAATTTATTAAAAATTATCAATTTTGATTAATTATATTTTTAATTAAAAAAATCATTAATTAAAAAGTAAAATCTATCAAAATTAATGATTTTTGATAAATTTCAATCAATGACATAAAAAATGTTAGAAAAAAAGTATTTGAGAGAGTATAACTAACATTTTTCTTAGTTTTACAAGCTTTATTATATTTTTATAGAATAATTTTTTATTTTTAATACAATTCTACTCTTTAATTTTTAATCATATTTTTTCTCTTCTTTCTTGAGCTTTATCATGTTTCCTTACAAGGTATTAGATCTAGTCATCAACACTAATTAATCCATAATAGTTTGTTCCTATGCTCATGGTTTTTGAAGGTATAAACAAATCCATATGTAACAATAGGAAAAGTCTTTTAGTAGAAAAAATATTTTTTTTATTTAAAAGAAACATTGACTTGCTCCCTTTTTTTTTTTACAAACATCACAAAGCTTATCATTTTCATACTTAAGTTTAGGTAGACCAAGCAACTAAATATTTTTAAATTAGTTTATTTAGGTGGCTCGTATGGATATGTGCAACCTTTCTATAGCAAAACCACACTTCATTTTTCTTACTAATGAGATATTTTGTGAAAAAAAAATAAAAATGTACTAGAAGGAAGTTGAATAGTGTATCATTTTAAAAAGTTTTTCAAAACTTTTTTTAACATCCCAAATTTTGCAATATAATGATAATATATATTTTTAGAGCTTATCTCCTGTTTATCTATGATTTAAAATTATGTAGTAATCTAATTCTTAAAAAAGAAATAATTAACTAATGTATATTGTTTAGGAAAGAAAGAAAGGAAACAAAATTTTTAATTAGTAAGGTATTAGAAATTTAAAGAGTGAAAAATATAAATTT
>JAMLFT010008601.1:0-13540 GCA_026544285.1 Pachyrhizus erosus | reverse complement strand
ATAGATATATATATATATATATAAATCTAATGATTAATATTATTTATTTATTATAACTATTAAATTTAAAAAATTCATGGTAAGGATGAAAAATAATTTCTTGGAATTATAGAATGGTAAGGGTAGTAAATATTCAGTTGAATTTTTAAGCTTTTTTCTTATTTGGACTTGCAAGTCTAAATAAAGGGAGGAAGATAATATAGATATTTGACAAAATAACATGAAGTGTTTTTATTAAGTTTTATTTTATTTCTACAGCAATAATCATAAGACAAATTATATTCATGTTTCTTGAGGTTTAACAAAATGATACTTAATATTTCTTGGGATTAATTTTGTTCATTTTAAAGATTATTATTAAAATTGACAAGTGTAGCGCTACTAAAATGATTAAATAAGATTATTTTGAATACAAAGGTTATCTTTTAATTAAATGTAAAATAAGGTGACTCTACAGGTTTGAAAAAGTGGAATTTGTAAACGTATAAAGAAACATTTTAATTTATTACTTGTAGATAAAAATTAATAATTGATTAATTGATTAATTTTAATATAAGTATTTAAATTATAATATATGGCTCTCAATAGAAAATTGATACTTTTTAAAAATTGTAATATTGAATTTCATTATCATCTATAAAACTATAAAGGAGAGATTTAATCCCTTGATGATCCCTCTTTAAAATTATAGAAGTGTAATATGTAACATTGGATAGAAAGTTTAGTTATTTAGAGGGAGGATAAGGAGGTAGAGACTACATATACATAGGTTTGCAAGTTATGTGCTCAATAAGGAGGTGTAGAGACTCAAAAGAAAAGAGTGACTTTGAAAAGTGTTGTATAATAATTTGGGGATGAGTTAATTTGACTTGAAATAAATTATTTATTTAAATTGGAAGATTGAAAAACAAGATAGGGGGAAGAAATGAAACTTATCTTGTTCATTATTAGTGTTTTATTTTATGGAATAGGTGTAAGTAAATAGAGCAACGAAGAGCATAGGAGAGGAAGAAAATGGCGGTTGGGCAAGTTGTTCCTTGGAATTTGTTCCTGAATCGTACTGCTACCACACTCATATCTATACAGAGAAACGCTACCAATAACGATTCTCCGTTCTCAAGTTTTGGAAGACTCAAAGTGAAGGCTCTGGTCCACAGAAGCCAAAGACAAAGACGCGCCGTTCAAGTTGAAGATGAAGATGACGATGACGATGACGACGACGATGGACCCAAACTGAAACGTTCTCCCTCTGAGTCTGGGTTACGAAGAGGAAAAGGAAGAGGATGGGATATCATTCCCAATTTTACGCCAACGCCACAAAGCAAATCAGCCACTGACAGCAACTTTTTCAGTCTCAAGTCATTTAAAGAAATAGGGTGCACTGATTATATCATTCAATCCCTCCAAAAGCTCTTGTTCACCCGTCCTTCCCATGTACAGGTAAATGTCTAAACTCTATCTACTGTCACTGTAACTGAGGTTTACACTTTGATGGATTATGTATGTATATATGTATGTATGTATGTATGTGTAGGCCATGGCATTTGCACCTGTTTTTAGTGGAAAGACTTGTGTCATAGCTGATCAAAGTGGTTCTGGAAAGACATTAGCTTATCTTGCACCAATCATTCAGCGTCTTAGACAAGAAGAACTTGAAGCACGTAGTAAATCCTCTTCACAAGCTCCTAGAGTCCTTGTACTCTCACCCACAGCTGAGTTAGCTTCTCAGGTCAATTCTCGTTCTCATTTTCAATCTATTCCTTTCAGACTGTTACTGCTACTGCTATGTCTGACATCTATTGCCTTGCCTGACATGCTTTCCAGGTCTTAGATAATTGTCGATCCTTGTCCAAATCTGGACTTCCCTTCAAATCTATGGTTATCACAGGCGGTTTTCGACAAAGGACTCAACTGGAAAATTTACAGCAGGGAGTTGATGTATTAATAGCTACGCCTGGCCGTCTTTTGTTCCTCATAAATGAAGGCTTCTTGCAATTGACAAATCTAAGATGGTAAACCTTGCTCTCTTTTTAATTGAATTACTACTTACTACCATTACAAATTTATACATTCATTTTCTGTTTCCATACTATGTTTTGAGTTTGTCGACACAATGCACAGCAATGAAATACAAGCTAGTTGAACTTTTACTAAATTGGTTCTTGGAATTTCTTGGTCTAGTTGCTGGAGACACATCTTTCATCTCTGACTCACATGGTATGACGTAGATTAGAGGCAAAGACATAATTTTTAGTTGTCATTGAACGTGTGCTACAAAATTGGTGATTGAGATTGTACCTCAGCAAAATTTATTTCTGTTGCTGATTGATCTGATGTCATTATGGCATGGAGTATCCAAACTGTGGAAATTGATGTTGAAACTGCACTGGTATCATATCAGGAATAAGAATATGGTTACTCTAAAAAGAGGAGTGTAAAGTGAGAAAGTGATGGAGAGTCTCTGCTGTTGATTTAAAGTGACTTACAAGGTTCTTTGATCCAAATCAACTGTGAATACACCCTTCCTTTCTCACTTTATATATTTCTTCACTTCAGAGGAGTCCGTTGAAGACTAGATGAATTGCTGGAGTGAAAATGCACTTGGCTGGTCATATATTTATTTACATTTCAGAATCGATTACATATGAATGCAATTCCCTAAGTACCTAAAGTAAAAACTATGCATGAATCTGATCATTGGGATAAATGTTAGCTGCTGTACTGTGGATATATGTCCATTCGGATATCTGACTTTTAATTTCTATTTTGATTTTATGTCATTTTTCTGTTAAATGAATAAAAAAAGTATCATACATCCATGCCCTTTCCTTCCTCGCAGTGGTTACGTGTCCATTTAGGATATTTTATCCACCTACACCGATTGTGAAATTTATCTTAACAACAATAATTTGTTGCAGTGTTGTGTTGGATGAGGTAGATATACTCTTTGGTGACGGGAACTTCGAAGTGGCACTTCAATCCTTGATCAATTCTTCACCGGTTGACACACAGTATTTATTTGTGACGGCAACTTTACCAAAAAATGTTTACAGCAAATTGGTTGAAGTTTTTCCCGATTGTGAAATGATTATGGGGCCTGGAATGCACCGAATAAGTTCTCGCCTTGAAGAGGTCAGGTTTCAGCTGTAACTTCCATTTTATTTTTCTTGGATAGAAGACGGCATGACTGAAAATTAGAAAACATATTCCCTGAATATGCTGACTGAATAGGGGAAAACTCGATCCCTGTTTTTGTTGACTAAGTATGAGAAACATAATCACTTTGTCTCCTACATGAGATTTAAATTGAATTGTATTTTATTCACGAACTTTATGTATACTTTGTTCTATACCATTGCATATACATGAGATTTAAAATGAATTATATTCTGTTCACAAACTTCATATACATTTTATTCTGTATCAATGCATATGAGGGCATAGCTTGTAACAAATATAAAACTGGTACACCTGTATTATATATTCTTAGGGTGCTGGGATATTTTGGTGCTTTATTATATTCTTAGACCACTATATTGCAAATCAATATGTATTATGTTAGCTGAACTCTGTGCCAGTCTTTTGAGTCATCCATCAGTTTCCATGTACCTACATGTGATGGTTATCTTCTCATTTGTTCAGATTATAGTAGATTGCAGTGGAGAAGTTGGACAAGAAAAAACACCTGATACAGCATTTTTGAACAAGAAGGCTGCTCTTCTGCAGCTTGTGGAGGAAAGTCCTGTCCCAAGATCCATCGTGTTCTGTAACAAAGTATTTTACATTCTCACTTTTGAGATTTATCTTCTATAATTTTCATTTTCTAGGCAACATTTGTCCTTTTATTTTGGTATAATTCTCCAAAAAAATTGCAGATTGAAACATGTAGAAAAGTTGAAAATTCATTGAAGCGTTTTGATAGAAAAGGAAATCGCGTGCAAGTTCTACCCTTCCATGCTGCCATGACACAAGAATCACGACTTGCTAGTATGGAAGAGTTTACACGTTCTCCATCAAAAGGAGTCTCCCAGTTTATGGTTTGCACTGACAGGTATTATCTGTGTTAACTCTTTAATTTTGGCTTGCCTTTCAGACGTATTTTATTTAATTTTCACTTTTTTGATGAATATTTGTTGCAAACAAGTCATTATGGTACCTTGTCACAGAGCATCACGGGGAATAGACTTCGCAGGAGTGGATCATGTCATACTCTTTGACTTCCCACGTGATCCAAGTGAATATGTTCGGCGTGTTGGAAGAACAGCCAGAGGTGCCAAGGGAGTAGGCAAGGCATTTATCTTTGTGGTTGGGAAGCAAGTATCCCTTGCACGCAAAATAATGGAAAGAAATCAGAAGGGTCACCCACTACATGATGTGCCTTCGGCTTATTAGCTGAAGTAGAAAGTTGAGTGAATGCTTGGAGAGGTTGCTCTCAACTCGACTGCTGAAACATGGCAAGGAGGTAGCATCTTAACTTGAGTGAGCTCGCAGCTGCTTAACCACTGCTCTCATCCCTAACCACCTTAATCAAAGCAACTTGCTGATCCATAGTTGGGTTACTAGTAACAAGCGAAAGGTGGTTTGCACTTTGCAACACTTGTAGCGAAAGCATGACCAACACTAATTATCTACTTCAAAATATGAAATGAAAGATTGACTTTTACAAATGCTAGTTTTTATGTGCATTTAATGCAAACTTTAACTCATTTAATTGTTATTGAAACTAGTAATACAAGGGGAAGAAATGTGTTTTTAGTTCCTATATTTTTGGATAAATGTGGTTAACGTACTTGTATTTTTATAATTCTCAAAAAACATGTGAATTTTGTCTCTCTTCTCTAGAAATTCATTTTTTTTTTCAAGTTAAAGCAAGTTAAATTCACATTTTTTAAAAAAATTGAAGATCAAATTCATTAATATAAAGGTGGAGGGATTTTGACTATATTTAACCAAAAATTATTGAAATTGAAAATACGTTTTTTAAAAAATAAAAATAAAAAAATGTTATTTAGGTCCTAAATTAGGGTTGATTATTTTAATCAAAAAGATGCTAATAGATTTGTAAAAAATGAAAAATTGAATATATTATTTTTGTGTATTCATATCTCATGTTGATTAATACATCAGGATTACAAATTATCTATTAAATAAAGTGTTAGTGACTAAACTTATGGAATATATAAAGATATTCCAAGCAAAAAGTTTTTCTCCTTTACTTTTTTTAAATACTTATCTTGTTAAAAGAAACATTTTAAGGGGAAAAAAAAATCTTTCAATGCGATTTATTTTGAACTAGTGGGATTGAAGAAGAAAAACACTTTTACATTGAAGTGTCAAAGTTAAAATAAGAAAACAAAACAAACTTAAAGATATATGTACCGGTAAATTTCATATTTTTATTCAAGGAATAATTTAAAATAAAATTTATATGTTTAGAGATTGAAATGAATTATCTATTTGTTGTTTGAGATTAAAATTATGTTATGCATAGACATTTTGAAGATATACACATTTGTCTTTGTCTCATGGTTGTAAAATCAAACTTTTTATTTTTATTTTTACAACTATTTATCATTAAATTGGTAGACAAATTTCAACCATCATTTGAAGCTTTTTTATAATATACAAATGGATATCTAAAGATAAATGTATATATCTATCATATTTTTTTTTTACGGTTAGGATTTGTTTTTATAATATACCATCAATTTAGATCTTGAAGAAAGAAATTTATCACATAAATAACTTGTGGAACACTTAGCATGTTTTGTAAATATGACATTATATTTATTAATAACAAGTAACAAATATTAAGGATTATAATATATGATAAAGTACATTTTTAATGATATTTTTATATAAAAAAATATCAACAATTAAAATAACTAACCTTAACACTTTTAGGAATTCAAAGTTGTCCATCAACTTTAAAATATATTTTTTTGATGTATGTATATGAAATAATTATAAAATCATATATATATATATATATTCCAAACAGTTTAATAATACTTTTATTATAAACATTCTTTTAAAATTTAAAATTAAATTTCAAAAGTTATAAATACTAAAAGTGTTCAAATAAGAAATTTTCAAATGTAATTTTAAAAAAATTATACTAAAATCATATTTTAAAGAAACAAGCAAATTCTCGTCCTTTTGACTAACGTTCTCTATTTTTTTCTTTTACATGTACATTTTACAATTTGCATATCATCTTTGCAATTAGTAAAAAATTTCTTTCTAAATTATCTCAAATTATAAATTTATTTATCTATATTTATATATTCTTAACGGTATGTTTCTTTTATATAAATAATTAAAAATAAATTTGTGTTATTACTTAAATTATTTATTGTAACTCTAAAATATATTTATTTTTTAAAGTTATAATTTATATATTTAAAAATTTTCAACTGTGAAAAGATGGTTACGAAGGTGAGGTCATGCCTATTGCCTGCGTAGCGTCGAGTGGAGGGTGAAAGCACAAGCAAAGCATCTTCTTGAGTTCATCTTCTGCGTAATGGTGGTTTCGTCAACAACTCAGTTTCTGTACCTACTTTGCTTCAATTTCCTTTCCTTGTCTTTCTTCATAATTTCCTTTTAATCGCTTTATTATTGAATCTGGGTAAATGATTTTCTTCAAATTGAGATGAGAGGGTATCAAATTTTAGCTTACCCAATTCACAAGTGATCTTTTCAAGCCTTATGCTTACTGAATGATTCGCTTATTCTTTTTTAGCTTTTCATATGCTCACATTCGGACAACTGTGTCTGATTATTATTATTGACTGACTTTGGACTTTGTTTTGGACTCCTGCTACTGCCACTCTTATGATTTCTATTGCTTGCCTTCACTCCATTTTCCTTTATTTTATTTTTTATTTCTTTTTTCCCTCAACTCTTAAAGCTGGACCTGTCAATTGATTAAATGCAGACCTAGTTTTTTATTTTTGTAGTCAACTTTCTCTGACGTCCAAGTTATTTCAAATTCCTTAATTGAAGGATAAATTGTTTATTACATAATTATTCTTCCATGCAGATATGATCTATTTATTTTTGTTTTGTTAGTAAAAATGTTACGTATAAGTTTTATTTTATTAAATCAATTTATGAATATATAAAATCAAATATCAATATTGAAAATCAGTTATAATTATTAAATATGGAATTTATAATCATGATCTAATTTGTTCATTATGGATTCTTTAAATTTCACATATGCTCAAGTGTTCTATGCTTCTGTCTTCTTCATTATTGTGTGTTAAATATGATCATTCCAAATGTTTTATGTCTTCATTACACAAAGGATTGTGCTTGTATCTTGACTTAATAAGATTGTGGTTGTGGTTGCTTATTACTATTCTCTCCATTTCAGATTTTGTGATAGAAGCTTCTCCATTGTATAATATTATACATCATCCATGGAGATTGATCTTGAGCTACCTATATGTGAGCATGAGAAGCTTAATAGTGGGTCTAGTGGAAACAATGTTACAGATACAGCATGTGATATACACATCGAGGAGCAAAGCATCAATCCTTCGTCAATGACTGAACACTCTAACAAGGTTTTAAGTGAAAATGCTTTCTGTTGCCAGGATCAGATGGATTTGAATTCCAATCAAGTGGATGCTATTGATAAATTTCCCTTTAATGAACCACAGAATGGCTTGGAATTTGAATCAAAAGAGGCTGCCTATTCTTTCTACAGAGAATATGCTCGTTCAGTGGGATTTGGCATCACAATAAAAGCCAGCCGACGCTCAAAAAAGTCTGGTAAATTTATTGATATTAAAATTGCTTGTTCCAGATTTGGAAGTAAGCGTGAGTCTTGTACAGCAGTTAATCCACGACCATGTACAAAGACAGACTGTAAGGCTGGTATGCATATGAAGAAGAAGCAAGATGGTAACTGGATCATATACAACTTTGTAAAAGAGCACAATCATGAGATCTGTCCAGATGATTTTTTCAGGGGACGTAGCAAACAAACAAGTAATGTAGCTTCTCAGAAGAAGGGTATGCAACTGGCTCTAGAGGAGGAAGATGTGCAGCTGATGATTGAATACTTTGTCTCTATGCAGTGTGAAAATCCCAACTTTTTCTATGCAATAGACCTGGATCAGAATAGACATTTGAGAACTGTATTGTGGGTTGACTCAAAAGGAAGACTTGATTATCAAAACTTCCATGATATTGTGTTGATTGACACTTTTTACCTGAAAAACAATTATAAAATTCCTTTTGTTCCTTTTGTCGGAGTCAACCATCACTTCCAGTTCATTTTACTTGGATGTGCACTCATTGGGGAGGAGACTGTTTCAGCTTTTATATGGTTAATGCGAGCATGGCTTAAAGCAATGAGTAACGTACCTCCCAAGGTGATTATCACAGACCAAGAGCAATTCTTGAAAGAAGCTGTTATGGAAGTGTTTCCAGATAAACGTCATTGTTTCTGTCTATCACATATTTTATGTAAGATCACCAAAAATTTGGATTATATCATGGATCAAAATAATAATTTTATGGAAAAATTTGGCAAATGCATTCATCATTCCTGTTCAGATGAGCAGTTTGAAAAGAGATGGTGGAAATTGATTAATAGATTTGAACTAAAGGATGATAAATGGGTTCAGTCATTGTATGAAGATCGTAAAAAGTGGGTGCCTACATACATGCAGGACATTTCTTTGGCTGGATTGTCAACATCTGTAAGGTCTGAAAGTATATCATCATCCTTTGACAAGTATATTTGTGTTGGTTCTACCTTTAAGGAGTTTATTGAACAGTATAAGGTTTTCTCTGTAGACAGTTTTGACATGGAAGCCAAAGCCGACTTTGAAACAAAACAAAAGCAACCTGCATTAAGATCTTTATCACCTTTTGAGAAGCAGCTATCTACAATTTATACAGATGCTATATTTAGAAAATTTCAGCTGGAAATATTGGGAATGATGTCTTGTCATCTCGAGAAGGAAACAGAAGAAAGGGCAAATGTAACATTTCTTGTTGATGATTTTGAGGAGCAGAAGAAATTTGTTGTTTCTTGGAAGGAAGCAGATTTGTATGTCTGTTGTTCATGTTGTTTATTTCAATACAAAGGTTTTCTATGTAGACATGCAATACTTGTCCTTCAAAAGTCCGGCATAACCAACATTCCATCCCATTATATTTTAAAACGATGGATGAGAGATGCAAAGGCCAATCAATTTGCTGGTGACATAATTACCAGGACTGCTAATCGAGTTCAACGTTTTAATGACCTTTGTAGGCGGGCAATTATCTTAGGTGAAATTGGATCTTTTTCTGAAGATACTTACCATGTTGCATCTCAAGCCCTGGAAGAAGTCTATAAACACTGTGTGAATGCAAACAATTCTGCTAGAAGCACTTTAGAGTCCAACAAGTTGGCTCTTGATGGTTTTGATGTTGAAGAGAAAAATTATGGCTGCCACAGGGCAAAGCCTACTAAGAAAAGAAAGTCGTTTAATAAAAGGGTTAGTCGATGATCAACTGATATGGTGTTGCTAGAACTTGTTTTGACATGTAGTAAGTGGCGGGCCATTTTAAACAGATTTTGTATATTACAGGAATGCTCTGATCCGGAAAGAATCAATATCAAGATGCTGGACGATTTCCAAAAGAGGGTTTGTCATTTATTACTTTTTTTGCCTCGTCATGCATGGATAAAGCTTTTAGCTCATATCCTCATACTTCGTAGGATCATCGGTGGTATTTTATGTGCAGGAACAGAGAAATACAAGAGCACACAACTTTGATAATTGTTACATTTCTCAGCAGGACATGGAAACTGTGGTATGGGATATTTCTGTGCTCATTCATGATTGTCCAGAAAAGTATCTAGTTATAGTACTTCAACACTTACAGTTTTCTTAAATGCTCGTTCTCTTTTAATTTTTACTTTATTCTTTTGGGGACGCAAGATAAGTTTTTGTTCTAACAGGACTTGGATTCTAGAGCTTCGAGTCTTGATGTCTATTATGGGACTCAACAGAATATGCTAGGAGACGTATTCTCTTTTCTTCTCTGTTTTTTTTTTTTGTATATAGTTGAATAGTGCATAAATTAATTGTTTTTTGTACATTTTAAAGGCGCAGATGAACTCAGTTTTTGTCATGCATGATGGCTATTATAGAAGTCAACCGGCCATTCTAGGGCTGGTAGGGCGCCGGCGCATGTACTTTCTCCTTGGCTCTTTTTTTGAGAGATGTTTATGGATCTCATATTTTGTTTGAATCTTCAGGGGCAATTGCATTCCGTGCCAAGCCGTAGTTCACGTTTTGAAACGCAGCACAGCATGCAAGGACCGGTAGTTGGTTATGGCTTACATTTTGAAGCTATATGGCTTAATATTTTTAAATCCAACATAACTAGCTTCTGCTGGTTTGTTTTCGCAGCTTTAGGGACAGCTCACTTTCAGAACGCCAACAGTGCAAGGGTGTTTTGACCTTCAAGATAGTCTAGAAGCTATGGTATGCACTTACATGACTCAATTGTAATTTGAACTTCAGTTTTCACTGCAAAGTAGATTCATGATGTGTGATTTTGTTTCAGGAACAACCTACTAGGGCCTCGCCGTACCATGGCATTACATCAAAGCAACTAGATGTTGACAAAGCACTTTCCTCATAGCTGGAAGAATACAGTTTTCTTTCCATGTCAGATTAAAACGCTACATGTATATAGAATATATATATACATATTAAAGAAGCTCTTTTTGCTTGAGTAAGGAAAAATTGCACTCTTGACCTAAAATCGAGAAAAAAGATGTCTTCCGCTACACACCTTTGTCTACCTAAAATCTTACACTCAGCTCAGTCATAAAAAGCTTGCGCGTTGTTTGGTAGATTAAAATTTAAAACAACTCATACAAAGAAAAGAGAGTAGCTCGCATCCTCTTATTCCTCTGCGGCTCTAAGCATAAAGTATCTACTTGGGAATGATTCTGATGGTGGTGTGAGAAATGCAACTGCGCACTGGTACTGATGCACGTGCTACATGCAATATCTGATTCAAAATCGGAAAGGAAGCAAAGGGGAGGTATGTCAATTACCTCTTACGTACAAAGGGCACACTACCATTTCATAATCAAGTGCATTCACAACAATTGCATAACAAAGTAAATGTTTAGTCCCACCATTCCATGAGCACGCCAAGAGGTCCAATGTGGTAAATTGAGAACCTTTGCCTCTGGGCTCTGGAGAGGAAGTGCTTACAACAACTGCATAATCGTGTTTTTGGATTGTTGGAAAAGTTCCAAACTATGGTTTGGAAAAAGCTTGCCTAGGATAACTTTTCATGGTTTAGAGGCTTCCAACTAAAATCCAAATATGCTAGAATTCGACTATGGCAAGACTATTGTGATGTTTTCTAAACAAATATAATTCCACATGTTGTGTTTGCAATCATGCACATCCGTTTCTCAATGAAATACTAGTTGTGGGTCTGTTACCCGACACATAATGAAAAGTTGGTTCATTAATTCTACCTGTTTTTCTAATATTTAGCTTAAACTTTTTTAATCCGAAAAACACCATTTATTAATGATAAGAAAATTCATTAAAAAAAAACATCAGGGGAGTTGATAAAAAAAAAATTGGTTAAAATACAACTTTGATTTTCTATTTTTCTCAATTTACAATGTTAGTCTTTCTATTTTAAAATAAATATATTTAGTCCTTAATTTTTTAAAATTCATAATTTTGATTCCATCTTCAATTTTATTTTTAATTACTTTTTATTTTAATTAATGAAATCATTTTTTATGATATCTTGAATGAATATATTAGAATTAAGATTCAATTAAATCAAAATAAAATGAATAAAATATATGTAAAATTAAATATTAAACTAAAATTATTAAACTAAAGGACTAAAGTCTCTATTTTAAAATGTCAATTATCAATGTTACGGATTAGATAAAATAGGGAAACCAAAATTATATTTTAGCCAAAAGCAATGGAAGTGGTAGCTTCAACACTAAAATATTTGGTAACCAAACATCCAAGTTAATATTTAAATTGAATTTAAATCTTTTAAATATTATAAATGTGATTTATTTTTTTGAAAAAATTGTTTATTTATTTTCTATAATTACACAAATTTTATCTTTTTGTTCCTAACTTAAAAATCATTTTTCTTAGTTTTTGTTCAAGTACTTTAAGATTTCTTTTGATTCCTATGATTACACAATACAAATTTTTTAATCCTTATCATTTTGTAACAAAAGGGACCAAAATTGATTTGAAAGTGCTTGTATAAAAATTAAAAGAGGTTATTTTTAAGTGTGGAGATTAAAAGGTAGAATTTGTGTAATTATAGAAATTAAATGAATAAATTTTTCTTTTATTTTAAGGTAATAAGTTATAATTGTTAATGAGTAAATCAAGAAAATAATATTCAACAATTTTATAAATTGCTATGTATGCATGAGTTTTTATTATCATTTTAATATTAATCATTCTCTGATCATGATTATTAATTACTTTTCAGTTCATTCACCTAAATTTCTACATTTTAAAGAAATTGAATTTGATGATTATCATATTAGAATACTATATTATTTTTCTTAATGATGACATTACATTTTTTTTATGTGACTATAACATTAGTTGGGTTAAGTTACAAAGATTAAAATATTTTATTAATTTATTATATTTTATATTTTTTATTTTGGTTCTTTGTATTTTAAATTTTTATTTTAGTTCTTTATATTTTTAAATAAACTTTTTTTAGTTTTTTTCAGTTTTTTTTATGAGGAAAAAGACTAAAATAGATTTCTTTAAACAAATAAATGATAAAATTGAAAATTTTAAAACATAAAAGATCAAAATAAGAAATTCAAAACATGATGGACTAAAATGAAAAAAATATAAAAACTTAAAAGATCAAAATGATATTTTATTTTTTAATGATTTTTTTATTTAAAAAATATAACTAAAAAAATTAATAGTATAAAAAATATTATCATATTTTATAACATTTTAATTTTATATTAGATAACTTTTTTAATAACTTTCTTAATTCTATAAAATAATTAACTTTAAACAAATTTTTTGAACCCACATTTAGTATATTTATAATTAAATTTACATAAGAATAAAATTATTCGTGACTTAAAATTTACATGATTAAATTGATAAAATTAACTCATTAACTAATTAATTAAATATTTATTATAAAATAAACACTAAATTCAAATTTTTAAACACAAAATTTTGGGTTGGAGTTTTGTAAATGAAAAAAATATGGTTGAAATAAAATATTCATTAAAGGTGACTATTCCAAATTCTTGACAAAAATTAGTCATGAAAAAAGTTAGTAAATATTTTATATCAATACGTAATAACAAAAAAATATTTTTAAAGTAATTGATAAAAAAATATGATAATATTTTTTATATTATTGATATTTTTAATTATATTCTTAAAATAAAAAAATATTAAAAAATAAAATATTATTTTGATCTTTTAAATTTTTTAAATTTTTTTATTTTAGTCTTTTTATGTAGATCGGA
>JAMLFT010008600.1:0-13540 GCA_026544285.1 Pachyrhizus erosus | reverse complement strand
TTCATAAAACATGTTTTAAATAATATAGAATAACAAAGTTAATGAAATAAAAAATAACGTATGCAAGTAATATAATTTATTTGAAATTAATATAAATATATGTATATTAAATTTATATTAGTTTAATTTAAAGTATGAATATTTGTATTAATTTAAAATTAATATAAAATTAATTTAAATTGTAATTAATTTTATCATTTTTTATTATGATGTTAACTTTCTAATGAAAAATGGTATAATTAATTATAATATAATTTGTATTAAATTAAAATTCAAATATTTTACATTGAATGGTGGCATATAATATATTTTGGCACTGTAACTTAGGTGAAATTAATCTATGTTAATTGAAATTAATTTATATTAATTGAAATTTAAATTAAAATATTTACATAAATCAAATTATTTTGAACGATTATTGGGTGAATTAATGATAGTTTAAATGAAAAAATATAATATAATTCATGATCATGGAAGAAGAAAAAAAATATTAATTTATTTTATGTACATTAAAGATATTTGTATTCATATATTTTGTATTCTCTCCATATAAATAGAAAATAAAAATTCTACCAATTTCATATATATTAATAATATTTATGTTATAATTTGAAATTTAAGTAACATATCATTGTTTTTCTAACAATGATTAATTCCTATACGAAGGCCAAAAATTCAAATATAAAATATTTGATTGAAAAAATGAAAAAAAATAAAAATAAAATAATATATAATGTTAAGTATTAAAATAAAATAAATTGAATAGGTTGTAGTAAAAAACTTACCATAATTAACTATAATAAAAAAAACTTTTATTTAAATTTTTTGTACAATTTATCATATAATTAAAGAATGTTGATCATTTCAATCATTAAAAAAGATAAAAAATATTTTTTATTTTTTTCTAATACATTTCACACTTAACGAATAACTCAATTATTTTTATATATATTGTTTAAATTATTAAATATTTATGTTATAAAATTAGTATAAATCTTGCTAGATTTTTAAATTAAAATATGGTATAATTTAAATTAGATAAAAAGTTACATTAGTAATATCAAATAAAATCAATACAAATACTAGAATATTTTTTAATTTAGATATGATACAGAATAGAATTAAAATATATATTAGTAATATAAATTAATTTAAATTAGTACTATAAATTAATAAAATTAACACTAATTTTACAAGATTTGATCATTTAAATATAATATAAAATTAAATTAAATATATTAGTAAAATCAGTTAATTTAAATATTCAAATCATAAATATTATATCAATCATAATTATTTTAATTATTATAATTGTGAATTAATATAAAAATAAAAATTTGAATAATATTTGGATAAAAAAGAATTAATATATTGCTATGTGACATTTGCTTATATAATAATCTTTTTTATAATATATAATTGATAATTTTAATGTTTATAATTAACATTAAAATTTATTAACATAAAATCTGTTTAATTGTTTAATTTAAATTTTGATATTTTTCTATTTTTTTTTATCAATTGATAAAAATAATTAAAAATACTACATATATGTCACCTCAATAGAAGAAAGTATTTATTATTATAAACCTAATTTAATAATATTTAATGTTATAAACAATAGAATGGATAATTGATTAAAATATATAGTTATCTTAATTAAAAATAATAATGGATTGATTTTGAGTAGATTTAATTTAATTTGAATCCATTATATTGGTATGTGATGAATGTAAACATAGCATAAAAGATGGTTTTGTGATTGGAGTGAGTGTGGAAATAAAAGGGTATTGAATTGAATAAATAAATGTGTATAATATAGATATGGAAAAGGAAGAGAAAGAAAGTTGAAAGTTTTAGGAAGTAAGAAGTGATAGATAGATAGATAGATGGGTATGGAGATGGTTTGGAATTCAGAAAGCAACTGGAGAATTGCTTGGGGCACAATAAGCGATTGCATCTCATTCCAAGACAAATACGATGACCAAGAAACTCATTTCACTCCCACTCCTCTCCTTCTTCATTCCCCTTCACCAGATTCGTCTCCTTGCCAGATCACTAGTAACCTCTCTTCCATTCCTTCTTTTCTATTTTTTTTTTTTTCAATTTTTTATTTTTTTTATTTTTCTTCGATTATGCAGTTACTTTTGCGGAGAAACACCAGCTCAGACAAATCTATGTTCGAAGCACCTCTCGCGTCTACGAGATTTACTATGCTCCATCGCTCAACACTCACACCGACAACGACTATCTCTCTACAGTTCGATGCGGTCTCGCTGTTAGAGACGATCAAGTTCTCCGTTCTCCTTCTATTCAAATTCCCACCGTTAAGACTCAAGATCATTCCGTCCACCACTTCAAACTTCCTCTTTCTTCAACCATCCCTTCTCAGACCAAACCCTACCTTCATTCCTCCATTACCTCTCTGTCTCATCAGGTATGCTTTTTTCTAATTAAGTGATTTCCCATTTCTGTTCCCTCTCCTTTAAATATGATTGCTTTTCTTTTATGTCTCCATAGTAATCAATCCTTTGGTAGGCCAAGCTTCATTTTTTTTATTTTTTTTTTTTTTTATCAAATTCATCTCTTAGGGGACTCTAGTCTTTAAATTTCAACGGTTATATTAAGAAATATTACATATGCATATCTCAAATTATACATTCTTCTCCTAACTTGTAGATTCTCATGTGCCACATTACATGTTGCTATCATTACTATCATACCAATGTTCGATTGATTTTCTCATTTCGTTGTCCACTTTTCCTGTCTCCAGGATTTATATGAGGCTACAGCAGAGATTAATGATGCAGATCCTTGCATTTCTGTTACTCTTCGTCTGCTCTCGCTTCAGAATAAAGGTTGTGTCTATGTTGATGAGATTTATGTGTTTGCTGATCCTGTTGATTCAGCTGATTCAGAAAGCCACGATAGCCATAATGAAAACTCATCTGGCAGTTCCCTCATGGCTATGTTTCTCCCTTTAATGCAATTATCTAAGACAACAGGGCTCGGCAATCTAAATGCTCTTAGAAAGGAAAAGCAACGTGTTCCTGGGTGTGATTTGGAAGCCACTCTCCCAAGTGATTCTGTAATAAAAACTCGGCTGAAAGGAAACACTAGCATAACTGATTCTCAAGAAGTGAAGTTAAATGAGGTGAAAGAAGGTTGGGCAGATCCATCTGAGCCGCATACACTCTCACAAGTTTCTAAAATGGAGAGCAACCATGCTGCAGTACCCTCACAAAATGCTAAAATGGACAGCACTTGCAGTGTTGTACGCTCAAAAATTGCTGAAACGGAGAACCACCACAGTGCTGTTCCCTTTCAAAGTGCTACAGTGGAGTGCAATTGCAATGCTGTCCCCACGCAAGCAGCTATTCCTGAGAGCAATCCTGCTAATTCTTTGGGTGGCAATGTTGAAAGGGCCCTGGAACAGCTTGTATCACGCATGGACAGAATAGAAGAAATCTGTTTGGGTTTTCAAGAGAAAATGGCAATGCCCATGAACTGCATTGAGGCAAGACTCCAGCGTGTTGAGCAGCAACTGGATACATTGACTAATAAATTGCAGAAATCTGCATTGCCATCATATTCTAGAATCACTGCTCCTGATGCTTCTTGTATTGAATCAGATGCCAACTCCTGTGACAGTTGTCCTGATTATACTGTCACCAGGGAAAATGAATCAAACGAGAAACATCTACACACAGAGGTACCATATATCTCTCCTCATATGTCTGATTCAACAAATACTACTCAATTGCTCCCAGGTCTTATAGTTACAGCTCCTGAGTTTCCAGATGGTGAGGATGAAGGTAATGATGCATCGGGACAAGAAACAAATTCTTTGAAAGATAAAGGAAAGCAATCTATTGATGATGCTTTATCTTCTTCATTAGCTAATTTCTTATCTTCTATGTCGTTAGAGTCTCTAGTGTGTACTAAAAGTCTAACTGTTAAAGCCCCTGAGTTTTCAAATGAAGATCACAACGACCATGAGAGCAATAGTGAAATAGCAAAAAATGACTCGGTTCATCTCACAGACAGTAAGGAAATTAGTCACATCGAAGTGTTGGCATCATCCAATACTTCTTTGGAAAATAATGAGAAGTTAAACCCAGATTCTAAGGATAAACACTCTGAAAAGACTACCCTGGAAGCTGAAGAACATGACCAATTTTGCAGTGCAGAAGGAAATCAAGATGATGTTTGTGTGAAAACTAATAATTTAGCTGAACATACCCCTAAAACAGGTTTTACTGACAAGTTGGAAGAAGACAAAAATGGAAAAATCAATGGTCAGGAAAATGATGGTTTGTCGTCCAATATAAGTGACATTTCAGGCGAGTTGCTCGACAATCAGATCCCCTATGTTTATAGTATCGCTGAGGAAGGACCATCTACAGGGACTGGACTTACTGTTGCAACAAAGGCCCCTAAAACAACCGTCCATGAGAACATCATAGAGAATGTTCTTGGATTTTCACTTGCTTCCTCTGTTGTAGATTTTGAAAACCCAATCTTGGATGTGAAATTCCTTTCACAGACAAGTCCTTCTACCAAGCGTTTCCTTGAAGACCTTCTAGTTGAGACACAAGATCAAGAGACCAGCTCAAGAGAACCATCTGTCAGGGAAAGCAGTAATGATCCTTCCGTGAAGGAACAACTGAAAAGCAACGGTGATGTCTCAGTTGAGGAGCAGTCTAATTTGATTTCAATAGAAGATGGGGAACTGGTGAATCCAGCTAGCGATAGCCTTTTTGCTGTGGACAGAGATTTGTGTACTTCGATAGCTGCACCTGTGAACAACGAAGGGGATAATTTGCCGCTGCCGGAGGATCATAAACGAAAACTTGATCAAATAACTTGCTCAAGTTTCATATGAAGTGGTTTCTAGTCCCTGTTTCAGTTCATGAATCTAAATCGTTTAGGCATTGTACATGAATATCATCTTCTTGTCTCCTTCTCTAAATTTTAAACAATTTTTAGTTTTTTGGCTTTACGGCGTGGGTGCATGCATGACAACTGTAAATAGTCAATCACTTCCTGGTTGTAGTTGCGGGATAATTATTCGGAGGTGATATATTTTCCTTGCATTAATAGGCAACTAAATAATGTTTCTTTATTTTGTGTGTTTGGAGGCTGTTGTCATTATCAATCTCTTTATATTAAAATCTCATCTTTAGTCCTTTCATGCTGGTGATTTATCTATAAATTTCGTATGTCGTTAACAAACAAGGGGTTGTCCAAAACTGTTATCTATTCAGTGTACATCCTAAATCTTTGTCTATATAACAAAGGAGAACGATACCCGGACACTTACAACAAGAAATACCCAATAGAAATCATGAAATAATAATTTTTTTGTTGACTCATTAAGTAACCCTTAAGTGAAATTTTATTAAAAATAACATATTACAAAAATCGAAATTCACAAATAATAAATAAACACACTTGAACATAATAGCGGGAAGGGAAAAAAGAAGAGGAAAAAACTCAGGAGTGTGATAGGATAAGCTTAAGAGCGTAGGAAGAATTCAATTCATAGAAGGAAACACAAAATTTTAGGAATCACGGAAGAAAATATAAGTGTGAAAGAACGAAAGGTGTGAAGAAGAAAACAATGCGAAAACCTTAACTGCGAAAGAAAGAGTTCAGAGAATAACAACTCAGGAAAAGAAAAACATGGATTGGCATCGCCATTGCATTCCTATTAATCGACAAAGTTGTTTCTCTTTTCTTTATTCCTTGCAAGGTTCATCTTCCCATTATTGAATTTAAAGGCCTTAAAAGGTAGATGTTATTGAAATAATCTTCTTTTAATTTGCACCTTATAGTCATTCTATAAATGTATTAATTTATTCCTTATTGGGATGTAGTATAATAATATAGTCTTGTGGTAATGGTTTAAAATGAAGAGTGATAGATTGAAGGAGTTAAAAAGAATGTTGAATGTAATATCTTTGAAAATTTTGAATTAAGGGTTAGTATTGCGGAATAATTTAAAGCGGGTTAACTTTTTTTGGTGGGAGTGGTTAATTCTATTAAGTGAATGATTAATAAAATATTTGTGTTAAATGGTTAAGTTTGTTAGTAGGAATTTTTAATTTTATTTAATAAGGGTTAATAAAGGTTATCTAGTATATAGTTAATACACTATTCAAATGTGAAATAAAATAAAATTGTGATATTAAATTACATTGAATTGTATGAAAGTTAAATTGGTCACAATGCACAAGCGTAATTGATTATGAAAAAGAAATAAGATAATAATATGAGTTTTATTGGTTAGTAACGATGTTTGGTATTTTCTCAAGAATATTTTGTGATTTATCTATTATTGATGGAGTTTATGCATAAATGTTTGGAAGAAAAATGAATAATGATATTGTATAAGTGTTGTGGTAATAGTTTATTTGTTGTTTTGATTTTAGTAAAAGTCAACTTGTTAAGTTAAATTGCATCGATTTGTTTCAAAATTAAGCCGAGGAGAGTGTGCAAGTTTGGTTATATAATTACGAAATAGGAAACGAGAATTGTCCAAATGGAAAAGATCAACCTTACAGCTACATGAAATCAAATATGGGGAAAGAACATCGATGTAAAGAATTTTTTTCTTCTAATTTTGTTATATGTTGATGCTAATTTTTGTGTGTGCGAGTGTAAGAATTTGGTAAAAAAATGGAAAAGGAAAATGATGCTTAGCAAAAAGACAAAAAATAAAGAAATGATTAGTATTTGGAGTTCATATAAATAATTTTTCAGCAAATAGTGTTCATTTTTAGAATTGAACTTTGAAATGAAATTATATTCTCATAGTTTGTATTCAAATACTTTCAATATTCTATTATTAAATGATAATGTGAAAATAATTGTTTTATCATATTGTGTACATATCTATCAGTTAGTTAACTTTGTTAGGGAGAATAATTCTATTATTAAACGATTAATTTGGTTAACTGAATGGTTAAAAGAATAACTCTGTCGGGTTGTTAACTTTGTTAGTGAGAGTTTTTAAGTTGTATTTTTTTTTTCTTCTGGTCTTCAATTATTTTATTTATTTTAAAATTTAATTTTTTATTAATTTTCTGAGAGAATATTTTTAAAAAAAAAATAATCTATATTAAACATAGTGCTTAAGAAATGACATCGTTAAACTTAAGAACAAAATATACAAAATTTTGAAATTGAGTAAGAAATTTTATAAATTAATAATAAAACTTGCAATGGCCACCCGATAGAATTGAGCGTCATGGTTGAAAGAAGAAGTTAATAAGTTGAGTTGAAGTGAAGAGAGAAGCAAGAAAGAAAGGATGGAAGCTGCTGTGGTGGACGTCGGCTCTAAGCTCCTCAAAGCGGGGTTTGCAATTCCTGACCAGACTCCCGCCATGGTTTCCTTTCATTCTTCTCTCTCTTTCTATATATATATATATATATATATATTATTTAATTTAATTTAATCTAATCTAATAATATAAACTCAAATATTTTTCATTCTTATGCTTTCTACTGCCATGCCCATGACTCTAAGATAGATAGATAGATAGATGGTCATTGGAGACTAGAAAGAGATAATATCCACTCTTGGAGAGGTTTTATCTCCTTTAAATGCATAATTCTGTGCAATACTTTCTAATTCTAACCCACCAAGTTATTCTCAACTATAACTTTCGACAACACAACCACACAATCGTCGCGTCAATTTTAGTACCTAACTATCTCAGTCAGAATCCCTAATTGACCCTCTTTTCATATGACTTAGATAATACCCACTCAGATGAAACAATTGCTTGATGATGGATCAGTCACTGATAATTCACTGGCTGACAATGTCACCGTTGATCCCGTTGTGCGAGGATTTATTAGAGATTGGGATGCCATTGAGGATTTGTTGCACCATGTTTTATATACTGGCCTTGGATGGGAGATTGGCAATGAAGGACAAATACTATTTACAGATCCACTTTGTACCCCAAAGGTTTCTCAAACTTGTCTGTTTTCTCTATTCTTTGGAACATTTTTATTTCTTTTTATCTTTCTGAGCTACTCTTGCAACCTTTTGTTAAATGGAATTGCCTGTAATAAGTCAGTATTTTTCTTTTCATGTGTATATTCTTAATTCGTGCACCTTATTGTTTTCCATTTTTTCAGGCCAACAAAGAACAGTTGGTGCAACTAATGTTTGAAACATTCAACATATCAGGGTTTTATGCCTCAGAACAAGCAGTGTTATCACTTTATGCTGTGGGACGTATCTCAGGCTGCACTGTTGATATTGGACATGGAAAAATAGGTACTTACACCATGGGATCTGTGGGTAACAGGACATCTGATGTGCTGTGTTCTTTATTTTGCTACAGAGTAAAGAAATATAGTTATATTAAATTTCTTAATGTTGCCTCAATAATATAATGAAATATCATATATTTAGTCCACCTGCAATTGAAAAGATTCAAAGTGTTGACACAACTTTTCTCCGTTGCCTGCCATTGTATATTCCTTATTTATGCCTTTCCATTCTACATACCATCTTCTTTTGCAATATCCTTTTAGTCTTGTTATCTGCATGACCGAGTGGAAAGAATCATGTACTTGGGCACCTATATCAGATATCATAACGTAGGTTCTGAGGATTAATTTATTGATAATTTCACAGTTCCACCAAGCCAATTTTTTCCGAAAAACTTGTTTTCCTCATGGAATCAAATTAAAAGATGAAACAAGTTATTTTCCATAATTTTCTTTTCTGCAGATAAGTGTGAGGAGTTACTATATTCTAACTTTCACATGAAATCATGAATAATTTTTTATTACAAGTGTAGTTGGTATGTGCAATGAGGAAAATATTACTCAAAATTTGTTGAAAAAAGAATATTAAATTCTTCGAGAGATTAATATATTTCAATTGCATTCTTTTCCCAATACTGTCTATTTTTTAAACTAAATGCAAAAAAAAAAAAAAAGATTAGGGGCAAAGAAAAAGTATCAATTCTTGGTGTGAGACAAATCGTTATTCTGCTGACATTGTTTTTATTTTCAATCATGGTTTGAGATGACCATTCTAATAGCGTTCCAGTAACAATTGGAGTAGATAGATAGATTTCTGAATGTTTCTCTCCAAATATGAAACATGTTCTTGAGATAACTGGTTGTTATGTGGATCATGATCTTTTTGGTTTTATAATTAGATATTGCACCAGTAATTGAGGGTGCTGTTCACCACATTGCCTCAAGAAGATTTGAGTTTGGAGGTATTGATCTAACTAATTTCCTGGCTCAAGAACTTGGCAAGTCCAATCCACAAGTAAATATCAGCATGTCTGATGTGGAGAAAATAAAAGAGCAGTACTCATGCTGTGCTGAAGATGAATTAGCTTATCAGAAGAACCAATATTCTTGTCCTGTGGAGAAGCACACCCTTCCAGATGGACAGGTCTGCTTTCTGAATTTCTCTGATAGTTTTGACTAGTGATTCTGATTGATAGAGGGGGAAGGAAATGAAAATGAAAGGAAAGGTGGAGATGAAGAATCAGTAAGGAGAGAACAGGGCTTTTTTTAGATATTTGATACTTCAATCTGCTTCACGTATCTGTATCTGATACCGATATTCTTGGATACTTCACTAATACGGATTTACGAAGTATCCAAACCTATGAAACACTGACATTTTAATTTCCTTCACATATCTGATATTGATACTCTCAAATACTTCACTGATACATATTAGTGTCAAAATTTTAAAGCATTTTATGAAAATCTAACTAATATCACTACATGAAACACGTGAGTATGCATAGTATAAAAATATAGAAACATTATTCCTTGGTGAACCAAAAAGGAAATTGTGTTTATGAATGACTTCAAGAAAGGAATGAGATTGATAGTATTGTTCCTATATGTAAATAATAGAAAGTAATTTATGATGACAAAGATTTATAACTTTTTTGGTTTTTAGTAATGTTTAAGAAGTGTGTTTTTAATTTGGATTTGCAGAATTGCAATTACATATTTATTATGTTTTATGAATTTTTATATATTTCTAAATATGTATCTTACATGTATTACATATTATATATTTTTAAAACAACGAATCACTGTATTGGATATGTATTTTATCTATGCATCATAGCTTTGGATTATTATGATTGATTGATTTAAGCAAAACTTATGAGCATAAGTGAGGATGTGGCTGATGTTTATTACTTTGTAATGCATTCTGTTTTCAACTTTCCATGATTTAGCAATTAAAATCTGATATTTTAGCTTATCATGCAAATTTCTTTTATTTTGTTACACTATATTTTAATTAGCATTTTGAGAAAACCCTTTGCAAGTTGTCTGCAAGCTCAAACTGTTAAAATTGCATCAGTAATTTCCATATTCATTAGGAGCGGCAGTGTGTGTAACAGTATGTCTCCTAAGGACGTTTGAGTTGACTCTCTATTTAATGGACCAGCTGCTTTTGTCAGGCTGGGCTGACAAAGAATTGTCTTTCAAAATTCAGGACCAGTGTTTCTGAGCCAAACAGGCTGGTTTGATGGGATAAAAGCTACCAAACTTAACCTGTTTCCTTTTATGACTTGATCTGAAAGTTGGATTATCTTATAGGTGATAACAGTTGGGAGAGAAAGATATACTGTTGGGGAAGCTTTGTTCCAGCCATGTCTATTAGGCTTAGAGGCTCATGGAATTGTTGATCAACTTGTCCGTGCTGTTTCAACTGTTTCATCTGATAATCAACGGCAGCTGCTGGAAAATACTGTGGTTTGTGGTGGTACTTCTTCTATGACAGGTAAATTTTTATCTTAAGTAGTTCTGGTGAATTTAGGATAGACTTGATGTAAAGTTCTAATTTGTTATACTTTTTCTTGTTTTTCCCATCTAAATTGGTGCAAATGTGTTAGTCCTCCAAATTGATGCATCAGAGCTAATGCTTCAACTTTGGAGCTAGCTACTTGATTGTGGCTTCTTGTCTCTGATGAAGTACAATACTGAGATGCCTCATGCCTGCTCATGGAGTTTCTCTCCAATAATGTCTCAAAAAATGTCTGTCTACTATTCTCTGTTTGGCATTCTCCTTAGTCTTTGCATTTAGTTGCATATTGAATTTAGGTTTTCTCATTAGCAAGTAAATTTCAATTATGTAAAACATCAATTTATTCAATTTGGTTCTAACAAGATGGGGGTTACCTCCCAACAGTTAGATTTCTTATTTGTGCCAATGTTGTTGCTGTGAGTAACTTCTGACCGGCTAATACTGCTTCTCATTACAGGTTTTGAAGAGAGATTTCAAACAGAATCTAGCTTAAGTTCATCTGCTGTTCAACCTACCCTCGTTAAGGTAATTTGGTTATCCTGTAAAGTAACTTCACACTACAACTTAAATGTTACAAATAAATAGTTCTATTTTTATTTTTTAAAACTTTGGTTGATTTTAAGATCAAAGCTACACAAGAGGGATAAAAAGGTTTTTGCCTCTTTTACATGAATAACTTTAAAAACTGCAAGGACAATATCATTATTTTTGTTTAACTTATGTTTCCGCTGGTGGATAATCTCTGGCTTACTTCAGTCTCCAGAATACATGCCAGAAAATTTAACCATGTATTCTGCATGGGTGGGAGGTGCCATACTTGCCAAAGTGGTTTTCCCTCAAAATCAGCATATAACTAAGGCAGACTATGATGAAACTGGACCTTCCATTGTTCACCGGAAATGCTTCTGACAGTATTTATCCACATGATTTCAACAACTGTTTATTCCTCTGCATCTACTAGTACTATAACTAGCTGTAATCCTTGTAGATTCTAAGTGATAGATGTCTATGTGCGCGTATATTTTAAATGCTGCAGCGATCTCCATTAATGCAATCTTCTCACTCTGCACGACTTCCTAGGTAGCTGTAGAAGATTTCCGTAAATACTTGTTCCTCAGACACGCATATGTTGGAGCTTGCATATCTTTGTAATGTGGATATCCCCTGTAAAATATTCATTTTAGCCATTTGTAACCTTGTAGGCTGTAGCTACTAGCTACACCTCTTCTTGCACACCCCTTTTTGTTCCTTTTATATGATAGTTTGTAAGTTATGTTTTAATTTATGGATTAGTAATATATCTCATATTAATAATGTTTTTGTTAATAGTTTGAAAGGAAAATCCTGGGCAAGACTTCTAATCAGCTTTCCCTTAACTGCAGTATACACAGCTGTTATAACTTTCACGTGTTTATGGTTTCATGCAATAGGTGATGTTAAATGAGATTATGTTAGATTAGCACGGTGAAGCTATGCATGTTATGCCTGCGTTATAAATTGGACCTAAACAGTAAGTAGACATGCGGCCACATCGTGAGCACTATCTTCTGGTGCTCATTTCTTATTAGATGTTGTCCAACCTAATAATTGATTGCCTCTCCACTTCATTTTATAGTCATAATAATGAAGTGCTTACAGTAGATGAATTGATCGGTCATCAAATTTTATCTTTACAGTAAAACCAGAATGAATTCGATATCACTTTATTGCTCAATCCCTCAACCTTGCTTCTGTTTGTAAGTTATGAGCCTGTTTTAGTATACCGTTGTAAAGTCATGGTTCTTGTGTTCTATCTTGCAGTAGTAACTTAAGATGATAAGATTAACTAGAGGCCAGATTCTAGGGGTGAGAAGCTCTCTCAGGTCTTGCATCGTGAAAAAAATGACTTTCTATTGTTAGATCTGTTAATTTTAAAATGTAAGGTTGTGATTTTTGTGCTTTTTCCCTTATCTTTTTCTTTGTTTTTTTCCCTTTTGTCCTTCCCCTTTCTCTCTTTGTCGCTAAAAAAAATCTCAACCACCCTTTTCAACCACAACATGCTCATCCAAAACACCCCAAATACATTCCAAAATCATGGTTGTGTTGTACTTGAAATTCATTTTTATATCATGTTTCACTAAAATGAATATTTCTGTATGCATATACCAAACATATGATTCAGACCAAAATTCAAAGATAGAGACATCGGCACGACTTTCTTTTAAGAGATGATAGAATCTCTCCATCGAAAAATAAAGAACAAAGTCACGCGATTGTTGTTAACAGTGAGAGGGGCGAACTGCGAATAAGGGAGGTTGCGTCCTCAGTGAGGATGAAACTCTGTTATGATGTTCCTATTTCTATTCTTTGATTTGTTATGTTCTTCTTCATTTTTGTTGGTACCTCTCTTTAATTGGGATCATGGGTAGGAATAGAGGAAGAGTGGAAATCCATGCGGGGTGCCTTAGATCTAATAAATGTTGCATTGAGGGTTTGTGGTGAATGAATATGTGGTTGGTGGCGATGTTGTCGACAGTAGTAGGTGTCCTTGTCAAAGGGTGTTTGTGACGGAGGTTTTGTCAACTTTGGGGTCACTATGTGTGACGATACTTGTGCGAAACTGTAAACGAGGGGGGGGGGGGGGGGGGGGTGTGGGAAATATGTTTGCAACAGGACTCATACCCAATAAAAATTAAAAAAAAATAATTAATCAAAATTTAAAAAAGAAAAAAAAATAAAGTAAAA
>JAMLFT010008599.1:0-13545 GCA_026544285.1 Pachyrhizus erosus | reverse complement strand
CCGATCTAGATTAAAATAATTTTTTAATGATTAAAATAAAAAAACAGTTCTTATTTTTTAAAAATTAAATACATATTTAAGTTTATTATATATTAATATTTTTATTCACAAACACCTTTTATTCTTTTAAATAATTGTTGTTACTTTTTGACAAAATTACCTTTATTGAGTGGAAGATCCATTACATTTATATTCATTAAAAATAGCATAATTTATTTTATTAAAAGGTTGTTCTTGAGTTTTTATTTATTTTTATTTTAGTTTTGGTCATTTTGGTCTTATATATTAGTCACTCATGTGGATTAGTGTTTAAAAATTTTAGAGTCTATATTTTTTTTTTCAAATTATGATGTTTCATTTTCAACAATTGTATTTTTAAAAATATTATAACTAAGAATATTATTCTTTTGCATATATAAAAATATGTTTAGTTAACTTTTAATATTCTTGGAAGTATTTTTTAAATTTTAAAATAAAAAATAAAAGAATAAAAAGAAGTTATAGTTGTATTAAAAAATAACTTCCCATAATAACCTTTATATAAATATAAAAATGTAATATTTTAAGAATAAAAGATAACCAGAAATATTTTTATAATCTCCTAACAAGAATAAAGATTTTCATTTTTGTATTCCTAAAAATGCACAAGAAGGTTCTGTAAAACATTGTCAAATTTTATATAACTTTTTAGTTATTTTGAAAAACAATTATTTATCAAGACTTTATAATTAAATATTTTAACATTTCACTCTTAATCTAATTCATTTTTATCTATTTTATAATATTAATGTTGATCTTAAATAAGATTTAAAAAATTTTAATTTTAAAAATTTCTTTTAACAGTAAATTTTTTTATAAATATTTTCAATGGTATTTTATAAGTAATACATATATAATTGTCAAATTAATTGTTGCATAACATTTAATATTTAGGTTAAAATTTTTATTGGACATATCTTGAAATGTAATAAATAATGACTACAATAATTAGAACACATAAAAAAATTAATAATTAAAATATATTAAGAAAAGATAATTGTGAAATGACATAACTAGTGCTAATTCATTTTTGTTTTTCAATATGTTTTTATGAAAAAAAAACTTTTTTATCATGAATATCATTAAGAATCTAACAAGAAACTATATAAGAAATAAATTATTGAATAGTATTGATCGCATGATATAGAATTTTTTTTTATAATATTAAAAATGAAAAGAAATTAATTTATTATTTTTAAAATATGAAATTTATAGAAAGCAAATAATGTATGTTCACATTTTTAATGATAGTATATTATATTAACATTGCAAATTTATACATGTGTATTGTACTCACAACTTAAAATTTCTAGATTCTTCACTATTAATACATAGACTGTTCTTCTGAAACACTAATTTCGTAACCAAAATTTCATATCTTTTAAATGTCTATTATAAATACATTAAAAAATAATTACAGAAGAGATATTCTATAACACTTCACAGATAGGTGTTGTTCTTCCATAACATCTACTTTATAATCAAAATATCATATTTCATAAAACATTAAAAATAATTACGAAACATTTGATCCAGAACAAACAATGAAGAGTATTTTGGGAATTACATGTAAATTTTAAGTAAGAAGAGGCATAGGTTAATTTTTATAAGGTGCATGAAGAAATGACCTATTGAGACATTCTCTTGTCTCTGGAAAGAGTAAGAAACAACCCATTGTATCACAATCATCTGCAAAAGCAAAATGTCAAGCAATGGCATTTGTAGCTTGCAAACTTAATTGGTTAAGATATCTTTTACATAACTTTGCGTGTTGCACACCCTGAGCCAGCCAAGTTATTCTATGATAATCAAGTAGCACTTCACTTTCCTACAAATTTAGTATTCCATGAACCCACAAAGCATATATATATATCTAGATTGCCATACTGTTTGAGAATGAATACATATAGGAAAAATTAACACTAAATATGTTCCAGCTGGTAACAAACTGCATCCTTCCTTACAAAGCCATTGGTTCAAACAACCTTCCACTACTCTCATGTTAGCAAGTTTGGTGTGATAGATATCCATACTCTAACTTGAGGGAGTGTTAACGGAAATAACCCAATCTATTGCTTAATCAAAAGGATTTATAGTAACTAAGAAAAATATTTATAATCATCGTAACAAAGGGGTTAGAATAATTATAGACTCGGTTACAGCCTTTGTACCAAATTAGATTAGATCCTTAGCTTTTGTATATAACATCAAACAGTAAACTTATTCGACTCAAACAGAATTATCTTCGATAGAAGATACCTATAGTCTACATAAAAAAAAAGATGCCACACACTCTCTGTGTACGTTAATGTTGTTTAGCGTCATGTTTAAAGATTTCTTAAAATTTGGAGGATAACTAGCCATGTAGTACGCACAAATCAATGGTATGTTCAGGCTTCCCAAGGAAGCTGCATATTTTTCCACGTAGTGCTTGGTTCTTTCCGTTATCAGATTTTCCACTAGAACATTCGAGAACTAATCATTCGATCCCTTTAAAAATCTTATCAGATAATCTTTGTCTCTGTACAATTTAGCAAATGTGGAGGCATGGCTGCACATGGAACTACCTTGCTTAGGTGAGTACATCTTTGCTTGCAACTCTCCAATTCAGAACAAATCACCTTGTGATAATATTTGACTTAGCTCTTCCCATAGATGTAATCCATCCAAAGTTCACTTTGTCCAATGTATATAAATCACAATCGGTCACCATATTATATCTAAATAAATTTGGCTTTGCATAGATATGTCCAAGCATCCATCCTTTGGTGAAAAGAGAGCATTCTCTGTTTTAGTTCAATCGGCGAGTGCATCAATCATATTCATAACTCAGCGGCTCTTACCGAAGAGCCAAGGTTAAAACCGTGATCATTCACCCAAAAATAAAATACTGCTTATAATAGCAATTTTTTATACACAAGTTATTAATTGTGATTTGGTTTACCAAAAGCTGTTCGGCTAGGGGAAGAGATACCTTGCAATTGCCAATTATTATTATTTTTATATATTCCGGCTCACCATAACTTCCTTCCCTTCATTCATCTCATATGCTATAGTTCATTATAATATGGTTTGTAAAATCTTCCACGAAAGTATTTCAGGTTCTGGCCAACATATATGATTGGAACTTAAAATGAACAGTACAAAATAAGTAGTAGAAGATACGTACGCCCCAAAAGTTATAAATAGTAAAAATATGTGAAAGAGTTAGATGAGAAGAGCGTGCACATGAGTGTGTGGACCCTACTTAGAAACTTGCCCACGTCTCTTAGATATACCAGCGAGACCATCATTCATCAACACCTTGTTATAGCCGACAAATAATGTTGCTATATATTGTAAGTTTCATAGGATATATCTACTGCATGCCGTGAGGTTTGGTAATATTTATAGTAAGTGTGTACGTTATGGGAGAAACTGGGATCCAACGAGGAAAGGAAGTGGAGAACGTAGACACTTCAAGCAGTGTTAGACAAGAGCGTGCCATTTCTCCACTTGATCTCGGTAAGTCTCTTACATGCCTCACCCTTACTCATAAAATATATACCCATCACACATAGACTGAACCAAAACTCATATATTAAGCTATTCTACACTCAACCCGTCCAACCAAACCCTTCCTTTCACTACCAGTATCTTAAGTAAAACTCACTTTAATGGCCACTTTCATAACAAAAAGACTAAGACAGTAACAATTTATTTCATGAAATAACAAAAAATTTGATTTGTTGATAGAATATAATTATTATATTTTTTATACATTCAAAAATTAAATTAAATTTTTTATTTTTTAAAAACTAAATTATGATGACATTACACTTTTAAAATGAAAGTGATTATTTATTCTATTTTAATTATTAGTTAAATTTTTTTTTAAAAATAGTATATAAATTAATAGTATAATGAGTTTTTATATTATCATTAATCATAATTGTTATGTATAATCAAATTATTTAACTTCATAATAATTATTTTAAAAATGAAAATTATCATAAATTTTGATTAGTTGACTAAGTGACATTTTTTACACAAACAATGAATAAAGTCTAAAATTAGTAGAAATTATACAATTATAAATAAGCTCGTTAAATAAAGAATGAAATTCATAAATTTTAGTAATTTTTAATATTTTATTTAATAATAAATAGTGGGTTTGAAAATAATGTGAGATTATAAAATTTCTTGACTTATTTATAACATACTAGCATACATTTGTGAGTTAATTTTATAAAAAAAATTATAACATTATTTTATAAAAAAAATTACAGAATTCTTTCTTCTTTTCATTTATAGTATTCAAGTTAACTTATTTAATTTTTTCCATTCTTTCTATTCTAATGATTCTTTTAAATTTTAAATTCAAATCTCTTTAAATTCTTATATGACTATTAATTGTTTTTTATAATGCTAGTTGCTATCTGCAATGAAATCCGATCGAGATTTTAAGCATTCTAAATTTGAGTAATTTCTAAGTATTAACTTTAGTTTTACATATGTTCACGAATTTCTCCCTCTATTTTATTATAATAAACAAATTTTTTATGAATTCTAATATTAAAATTGCAATGTCTGATCATGTAGTGTAGATATAAATATTATAAAATTTTTAAATAATTTTGTGTATTACAATTTAATAAGGATATTTGCTTAAGTTATAGAACATACACACGATAACTTTATGTAGAGTGCTTTATATATGTTTAACTATTTGTTAAGTAATATTTTTATTAAAATTAGAATCTTAATTTGGAGATTCCATAATACTATTGATTTAATTATATTTTGTATTATTACTCTATTTTGATAATGCATTTAAACTGCATACTTATTGACTCTTAATGCTGTTAGAGATTTTCTATATTTATTTGAGAACCAACAATGAAAATCATTTTATAGAGGCAGATGTATTTAGAATGCATATGTTTTGAATATATATGTGTTCAAATTATGACATGTTTATAGGTTTTAAAGGTTTACAAGAATTCTTTAGTTATTTAAATGTTATATCGTATATGATACATATACATTGATTTAACTTATTTAATCGTTTTGAATTTACAGTGTAGTGATTGATTATTTTTTATGATTAATGTTATAATTCTATATTTGTGAAGAATGAAATATTTAAATAAAATTAATTTTATTTCATATTATTACGTTCCTTAATTTTCTCAAAATATAAAAATTTCTATAAATGAGGAGGTTAATTTTTTTTTTTATAAAAATAATTAAGAAAGTTATATCATAGAAAACAATAGTCATAAAAAATTTATAATTTAAATATATTTTATACATTTTTTAGATTATTTTTTTAAAAAAATTAGTCATACATTAATTAATAAAAACTTCTTTAATACAATATTGAATTGGTTAATTTAATATTTAAAGGCCAAATCAATAATTTTATCTATTATAAAATGCATCGTAATCTTAATCAATTACCATTTAAGTGGAAAAACACTTTTATTTTACTCAGACAATCTCAGTCAATTTTTTCCTTCATTATTATTTATTATCATTAATATGAACCACAATTCATCATTCATGTTTACTAAACAGAGGTCTCTCTTGTTTTTCTTTTTCTTTCCTTCACGAAACTTTGATTTTTTGTTTATGTTTCTACTTTCTAGGTTTCGTCATATGGAATCAATTTCGTAGTTTCTTAGTGATTTTGTCCAAAAAGGTCAAAATGAAAGGTGAGTTATTTCTAGGTTTTGAATTTGATTAAAACGAGGGAAAGACAGAAGAAGAATTAAACACGAATAAATCTTTTACTAAATTAAATAAAAACTAAATCTATTTAATGTTTTAAAATTTAAATGATGGTTTTGACATATAGTCTGTTTTAAAAAAAATGTTTTGAAAATATAAAATATATTTAATACTTATACCATAAAAAAATAGGAAGATTAATAGAAAGATATTGTGGGAGGATTTAGAATTATTCAATTAAACATTACTCTATTTTTCTCATTTTTTTTATTCTTTTTTAAACTTTTCAACCAAATAAATAAGAATTTTTCTTTCTGTCAAAGTCACTCTCATTTTTATTTTTTATTTTCTTTCAATTATTAAGTTAAAAATCTCAATTCTTTACTTAGAAATTTTTGTTAAAATAATAACTCGATAGATTCCATCATTATCAACCAAAATAATTATTATCCTTTTAAATATTTTAATTTTAATTTTAATAATTTACCTATATTTATAAATACCTATTTAATGTATGAAATATTATTAATAAAATACATTTAATGTATCTTAATTAGTATATTAATGTTAGTTATTTCACGTAAGGATTTGGTTAATTATTTGGGTCTGGTTACACTTGTCTTACACATTTATAATTTGTTGTGCATGCATATATGTAATATGAACTTGATTTTTTATTAATGACTCAAGTTATTTAATTTTCTAGAGTCTGATGCTCATTTTAGAAGAACAAAATCCTTACTTTTCAAAGCGAATGTGTCTGTAAGAGGATTTAGAATTACTTTTTAGACTTCTCAATCATCTGATTTTTAATTTTTATTAACTATATGTCAAATTACATGGATAAGGCATACATGATTTTGCACGCGTTTCTTTCAATGCTACTCTATTTACTCAACCCCTCGTCTGATTGTGTTTCCTTATTGAGGTTGCAGTTCCTAATACTAGGACGGATTCAAAAGATTCAGTTGAAAGAGGTTGTTTTCTAAAATTTCTGTATTTAGTCAATAACTTATAACTATTTAAGAGATAAGTAACCTATACTTTTCATCAGATGCTGTGCTTGCAAGGGTTGAATCAGAGAAAAGACTGGCTTTAATTAAAGCATGGGAAGAAAGTGAGAAGACAAAAGCAGAGAACAGGTAAGATACCATCCCACAGTTTGTTAACTGTAAGAGTATTTTTATTTTAAATTACAGACTAAAATATACTTTTATTATACTTAATTTGATCTTATTTTAAAAAATTGAATTAAATTTTTTATATTTTTAAAATGAGTCAAAATAGTTTTTTTAAATAATAATAGTTTTTATTTTGAAAAACTATTTTATTTTATTTTTATTAATTTTAGATGTTAAATTTTTTTATTAAATTTATGTAGACGAAAAAAAAAATCCAACTATGTTCAAACAAAAAACGATTATAATAATGTAAAAACCACTTGAAAAATAAATTCAACTAATAATTAGAAAATTGAAAAATTGGTTAACATGAAGTGACCTTAACGTGTGAAGTAACAAATTGGCTCTTAACTATGTAATGACACATTAAATAATAATATAATATATGAAAAATCAACTTCCCCCACCCCTCCCCCAATTATATATATCAAAACAATTAACTTCCAACCTACTTGCTCAAGAATAAACAAACGGGTTCTATCTTAAATTTACTATGTTGTGAAATTCTGAGACATTTGCATGACTTAAAAGCATAAATGAACTTTGAAACTGCTAGATGAAGAACATATGCTTCGGTTGTAAATGCAACCATTTTGGTTGGCTGTAATTCTCAGAAATATGCATATCTATGAGTGATGTACATTTCTCAAATGTTTATAAACAAAAACAAGATATTAGCATTGTGTGGGAGTCTTTTATCTTGAAGATATGATATTTGGACATCCAAAATTTTCAAGCATTTATTTAATACCTAATACTTCTCTTTATTTCTCTTTTTATCACGTAATGTCACATAACCCATAATATTGATATATTTTATCTTTCTCTTACTAGATGTCAATAAGCATTCTAGGTGTTCAAGTTTATTTTCCTTTATTTTGTAGTCGAAGAATAGATGTTCAAATATGTATTGCACAATAAACTCTTCAATTCCATTCTTTGTGTGAGTGCTAAGTTTGATAAGTGTGAAACTATTAAACAGGGCATATAAAAGGCACAATGCTGTTGTGTTGTGGGAGAATAGTAAGAAAGCATCTGCGGAGGCACATCTTAAAAGAATTGAGGTCATATATCCTTAATTAATGCATCAATGTGACTGGTTTTTTGGATGTCAGTTATATGAATGATCCTAATGTTATATTCAAAGCTTTGCATTTGACAGGAAAAATTGGATAGAAACAAGGCCGAGTGTGTTGAAAAAATGCAAAACAAAGTTGCTGAGATTCATCGAACAGCAGAAGAGAAAAGAGCAATGATAGAAGCCTACAAGGGAGAAGAATTCCTAGAAATAGAGGAGAAAGCTGCAAAGTTTCGCACCCGTGGCTATTCACCGAGGAAATATCTTCCATGCTTTGGCAGTTGAAGGATTTTCAGCCAAATTCAAAAAGACCAAATTCTCAATGGCTTGCTTTTTTCTTGTGACAATTTGCTGAGTGTTGATTATTAGTAATAAGAGCCGGACATTCATATTTGCATATTATAAAAAAAATGGTTCTCATGTTAAGGACATGAGATTGAATTATATAAAATTATATAAAAAAATCAAAATTAAAAATTAACTAGTGACTACATGATAACTTAAAAAAATTATATACATTAATATTTTAACTTTGATTATTTAAATATAATTTAATTATTTATATTCATTGTTCTTATTTATCATAAGTTTATAACACTTGAGTCTTCTCATGTGTGTAACTGCTTAAGGAAAACATTATTTTTACATTTTCAATAATAAACAAAATATATGTTTTAATATATATGTTTCAACCAACACCAAGCTCTAGACTTTAGGTAGCCCAAAGCTAGATATTATTTGGTCCAAAGTTTTGATCGGCCTTTTTCTTATCATGGGTGGATCTATATATAGGAATTTGTAGTCATAAACTAAAAACAATGATAAATAAGCAGTATTTGGTGGCATGATTAGTGCTTGGTGGCCATGAGCTCAACTGTGATAATTGTGGGCTTGGATTAAGTAATCTAAGTACGATCAGTTATTAATAGGAATCCCTTTCAGCAATATTATTTTCATACATATCAACCTCGAAATCGAACTGTATGCTAACGTTAGTTATTAATAGCTTAAGAATAGTACTTGACATGTGAATAGAAGCATCATCATCTCATCTTCCAATCCACACATTTATGTATGTGGACAAATTCGGTGAAGGATTTGGTCAAAGACACGTGTGCATTACATAGTTGAAGGCTCTATAATTAGAAAAGGAAATTTGTGAATGAGCATAATCCAAAGACAAATAATGTTTCCAATCCATCCATTTCATCCTATTTTTGCTGTAATTTCGCACGGAACAACAACTATATAAGACGGTAGAGGATCCTGATACAATCACAACTCAATCTTGCGTGCTAGCTAGCTTAATTCCAATTCCAACAGAAGCAAATTCTGTTGTCGATAATTGATTTTAACTAGCTAGTACATCTAAAAATAAATAAAAAAATAAATAAAATGGCGTTCAGCGGGACCCAACAGAAATGCAAGGCTTGCGATAAAACTGTTCATTTCGTTGAAGGTTTATCTGCCGATGGGGCCACTTATCACAAGAACTGCTTCAGATGCAGCCATTGCAATAGCCTTCTTGCGGTACGTTGCTTTGTTTTTTGCATTCTTTTTAAGGAATATTTTATTTAATATATTAAATAGTTTTAATTACTTTAAAAATGTATTATTAAGTCGTTAGAATTAGATTAATGATAAGGAAAATACTTTATCATACGAATCTGTTGGACATCTGTTGTACGAATCCAACAAATGAAAATCTTAACATCAATGTATGTATGTTTGATTTCATCAAATTAATTTTTTCTTACAGTTTTTCTTATTTAACTTTTGTTCAGTAATATACAAAAAACGTGACTTGACAATCAATTCGTGAAAAAAATTTCAAATCATCGTACTGAGTAGACTTTGTAGTGCATCCTTGAGAAATATCCTTAAGAAACTCCAATAAAAGATGGAGTCTGAAATCTGAAGCCTTGTTTCTATATGTTGTGGTGTTTTTCATTACAGATGAGCAACTACTCATCCACCGAAGGAGTTTTGTACTGCAAGGTGCACTATGAGCAGCTCTTCAGGGAAACTGGTGCCTACCCCAAGAAATCTCAGTCGTGTAAGACCCTTTTTATTTTTACTCTTTTTACACAAATTCATTATAACAAGCTGTTTTTTTTTTTTTTTTTTTTTGTGATACTTTGGGAGCTAATAAATCACAATTTTGTTTCATGATTTTCAATCAGCTGGAAAGCCTCAAAACGAGCTGGTATGTATCATTCTGTACCGAAACAAGACCCCTTTTATTTATTTGCTCGAGTATATTTTTATGTCTTCAACCAGTGTCCACTTACATCGTTTTCATCAATTGTTTTGTCAACAACAGAATAAAACACCAAACAAACTTTCTGCCTTCTTCTCTGGAACTCAAGAGAAATGTTCAAAATGCAAGAAAACAGTGTATCCATTGGAAAAGGTTTGAAAGACAAATGGCATATTCTTTGTTATTATATATGCTTCTGACCCTTAATTAGTTTTCTAATTTTGTGAATTGAATTGTGTTTGTTTAAACAGTTGACCGTGGAAGGTGAGTTTTACCACAAATCATGCTTTAGGTGTGCACATGGAGGATGTTTCCTGACCCCTTCAACCTATGCTGCTCTTGATGGATATCTTTACTGCAAGCCCCACTTCTCTCAATTGTTCAAGGAGAAGGGTAGCTATAGTTATCTGTCCAAGCAAGCTTCATTGAAGAGAAGTGAAATGCAACAGCAACAAGAACAAGAACAAGAGGCTGTGGAGAAAACAACTGATGATGATCGAGCAGAGGCAGAGCCAGAGCCAGAGACAACAACGAAGGAAGCTGAGCAAGCTGATGATGATCACTCTGAGCAAGAGCACTAGTTTGATGGAACATTAATTTTGCAAGGGGGGCTTCACTTGTATCTTTGCATGATTGATCTTTCTGGCCACAAGGCAAACCCCATTTGGCCATTTGGTTCGTGTAACTTCCTGGTTCTTGGGATGGTGGCCTTGTGTCATTGGGGAAGCTTCCCACATAAGGGCTAGTATAGTATTATGTGTTCCACTAATTTGCATTTTGCAAACAAACAGTATAGAAGTTAAGCGGTTATGCCTTCAGTTCTTTAGGGGCATGTAGATGTCTTTTACAAGCCAAAGTGCATGCATGCCCCGGTCATTTCAGATGTACTTCAGTCTTGGTATTGAGAAACAGATATCAGAGTAGAAAAAGAAGATTTTATTATCTGAATTCATGATGGATTCCAATAGCAATCTCTTTTATAAACAACTCTCCTTGTGCACTTTACCTAATTAACCAATGTAACTAACTTCAACTTGGCGTATCGGAAAATTACTAGTTACTGAAAATCATCAAGACATCAACTTCTGTAAAGGACTCTGCATCAAGTTCCACTTCAAAGTAAATATATATATTTTTAAAGCACATACTAACACACTAGTTTATAATATTGATGTAAAATAAGTTACAATAAATATAAACATACATGACCAGATTAAAAACTTGATTTTAAGTTATTTAATCATATATTATGTATTAGAAAGAGCAGAGCTCTTATTCTTCTTCTGTTCATTCAATCAAACATTTTACCCATACACTTTTTTTTTTCTTTTTTAAAAGTGTTTTTCACACATTAACTTGATAACTCGTCAAAATATTTATCTTTTGATAATCTTACATTACTTTTTTATTTATTTATATTTATATTTATTTTTTATTTTTATTTTTATATTTAATCTTCTTAATCACTCATTTATTGCAAACTATCTTTTTTTAATTCATTTTTCTAAATTAAATTTTAATATTTTTAAAATAATATCCATATTAAAATAACTTTATATGAGAATTTAAATTATTCATTATGAATTAAAAATATAATTTAAATATTTATAGATATTTATTATTATGAATTTTAATTATAATATAATTTATATATTTAAAAATATTTTTTATTAAATATTTTTATATAAAAGCAAACAATTATCTTTTGTACAAAATAAAATACTGTTTTATAATATTGATATAAAATAACTTGCAATAATATAAACACATGATTAGATCAAGAATTTAATTGCAAGTTATTTATTTTTATATTATAAATTAAAATATATAATGTAAAGAGTCTTATTTCGCTCGTTTACTTAATTAAGAATTCTAAATTATTTTTTTTTTCCTCCTTTAAGATAAAGATGATAGATAGGGTCAGTCCAAATAATTTTGGGCTAATAGGCCAGCCTTGATGCCAACTCGTAAAAAATGTAGGTTGGGTCTAATCCATTTTAATTTTTAAAGAAAAAAAATACAATCTACCTTGTTATATGTGGATTTACAAGTTAGCAGATTAACCCAAAAAAAAAAAAACAGAAAATTATAATTATAAAAATCATAAAAGTTATTAAAAAATAATTTTAAGATACTATTAGTTATTATCTCTTTTATTTATTCACCTAAAAAAATTTAATTGTACTATTTTATCTAATTTATCTAATTGTTTTGTCTCTAATATTAATAACAATAATAAAAATTGTGTCACAAAAGATATTTATCTGTTCATTTCCTAATTTAAAATATTGTGTCCCAAATAGAGAAACGTCACTGCCATTACAAAATGAAATGAAAATTCAATATCTTATACTATATTTTTTTATTATATTGAGTTATTTGTGAAATAAAAATTGTTAATAGGATTTTCATCTCCTTCAGTCATTCGTTTGGACGTGGTAAATATTTAATTAAAATATAATTTTGATTCCTAATTTATATTTTTTTATTTAATTTGAAATTCTGAATTTAAAAAGTTTTACTTTTTAAAATGTAAAATTATATTAAGTTGACTTTGTTATTAATTCATCACACTGTTTTAATTATTTGATAACACACATATATATATAATTGATAAAAAGATAATTTTTCATCTAACCAACATACTTTAAACTATTAAGTTAAACTTTTTAAAATTTAATAAATCATACTTAAATTAAAAAATCATATAAAAAAAATAATATATCTATATAAATATTTCTTTATTTTGTATTTTAGAGACCACTATTTTACACACAAACATTATGATTAATTAATTTTTTTATTCACCGAAAAACTAATTTTTTTCAACATCTTCAACTAATTTTACTTTATTTTATTTATTTATTTGATTTTTTAATCATTCATATTTTATAATTTATCTTTTATCTTTATCTATAAATTAAATTCAATATTTTTAAAAAAATATTAATTAAAATAATCTTATATCATAATTTAAATTATTCATTATGAATATAAAATATATAACTTATATATTAAAAACATTTAATAACTTTAATTATAATATAGCTTATATATTAAAATATTTATTTACTGTGAATTTAAATCATATAAAAATAAATATTTTCTACATCTACTAAAAAAATTTTACATTAAATATATTATAAAATTTTATCCTTAATTAAAAGTCACAAATTTTAATTTTATTTATTTTTTAAATATCCGAGTTCGTTACTCTTTAATCATTTATGAACGAGTTTAATTTAATTTAAAATAAATAGATCGGAAGAGCGTCG
>JAMLFT010008598.1:0-13546 GCA_026544285.1 Pachyrhizus erosus | reverse complement strand
AAAATACAGAAATTGAAAATGTTAAAAATTTTGTTTAAAAATTAAAAATAAAATTTATAAAAAATTAAAAAAACTATAATTATCCTTATTTAAAACAAATTATTTTGTCATTTAATTCTAATTAAAATTTTAACCTTTCCATTTTACAAGTGGATTTTAATACGTAAAGTTTATAATTATGTTAATTATCATACAAATTATGAAAATTTATATATATTGTATAATTAAAGTAAATATATGTTAATCCACTTAAACAGAGTTGAATAACTTTTGTAGATGAATATTATGTATATTTGAATATAATAATTTTCAACATAATGACCTAGCATAAATCAAATTCGAGAATAACTGTTTATCTTGATATGTTTCAAGATACGATCAATGTGTTAAAAATTTTGAAATGCACTCCAGCTAATATAAAATATATAATTTATTTAGAATTATTGTTGTTCTTTGTCTTCAAATACCTTCAAATTGAAGGAAAAATTCATAAAAAGGAACTAACATTTAATAGTTAAAGTAAACATAAACTCTTTCATTAAATTTATTTAAAAGTAAAATTTAATTTATGTATATTTTAATTTTAATTTATAAAATAATTTATTTCATTTTATTTTATTCTGATAAGAACTTATAAAAAAAATTTTATCCAAGCATGACATACATTTAATTTAATAAATCATGTATCTTTACTTTAATTACATATATGGCTGGTTAAAGTCTTGAATTTTAATCGATGTGGAGAAAGGAAAAACTATCTCATCAACTCTAAATAGAAAAACATAACTTAAAAAATTCGTTTTGCAAATTAAGAAGTGTCCCGCAGAAAGTGTATTAAAGTAGTGAATCTTAAAGTCTGTTAGCAAATAGAATATTTGATACACATTAAGACATGATCTTTAAAAACATTTCACGTGGAATATTTGATACACATTAGGACATGATCTTTAAAACTTTTCACGTGGCATTGTATTATTATATTATTTTTATATTTAGTAAATGTGATATTTACTAAAATAATAAACCATATTTATAATTATTTTAAAAAGAATTCTTCATCAAATATTTTTCTTTGCAAATAACCTTTTATGATTTCTTTTTATTTGGCTTCTTTAAATGTTATGATTTTTTTCTTTAACTGTCCAAATATCGTGAGTTTGACATTTAATTTTAATAAATATTATGAATTACTCATTCTTTTGGTAGAGTGAATTACTCATTTGATCTCTAAAATGAGAGGTTAAATAAAAACAATCAGTAATATTATTCAAAAATATTAAATGAAACAAATAAATAAAAATAATTATTTAATAACAAACTTCATTTTATGTAGGACTCGTTTTAAAAAATAAAAAATGTAAATCTTGACTAGAAATAGAAGTTATACATTGTAAAAGGTAATGGGTTCTAATTTCTTTCCCGGTTACAATATCCCAAAGAAAGATAAGCATGATAAAAAATATTAACATCAATTGCAATGCTTATTTTAATTACTTTAAAAAATATTTAAAAAGTACTTATCATATTAAATATATAAAAATATTGTGAGAGAAAAATTTTATTTTTCATGCACAATTAAAATCAGAGGCATGAGACATCCTTAAAGTAACAATATAAAAAAAATATAAAACATAAATTTACGTAATTTGACACTTAATGTCTATACCTATTAAACATCTCAATCAAATATTTATTATCTTATAATATATTACCAAGTTTTTTGAACAAATTTGAGAAATTCTCTCCATTTCAATACCATCCCTCTCATTCGGGATAATGACCCCTTCTCTTTAATTGGGATTATTCTTCTTTCATCACAAGCATCTTTTTTTTTTATATATAGTAAAGATTCAAGACTTTATCATAAATGTCACTTAGTGGACTTTAATTATCCCACCTTTTCGTCTACGTCTCAATATAATAATGACATTCTCCATGAGTTAACATACATTCACACATTGAAATACACACCTTGATTTTTCATCTTGTTGTATTAATGTCTGAATTTTTGAATTGATTTTTTCAACAAATATAATAATTTTTTACTATAAAACTATTACTTTAAAATACTTAAAATTAATTGTAAAATTATTAATAACAAAATTAATTAAAAAAATGTAATGCTCAGATATAACAAAGTAATTTTTTAATATAATTTTTCTGTACCTAAATATTTGTGTTACCTTAATAAAACTACAACTCTAGACTAAAATATGTTTTAAATTTTATTATTGATAATTAGTGTAATTTTTTTAAAAAAACTAATATCTAATTACAAATTTTTATATATAATAACATCATTAATTTTATAATAATTATTTTAAATATTATATTCACAGTAATTTCTATTTAGTTGTCAGTCTAATATTTTTATATACATTATCTAAATTTTAAATTCTTAAATACGACAAGTTTCAAGATGAAAGGATAAAAGCTCCTTTCATCCATGAAGAATAAAAAATAATCGTATGATATATTATTAAAATAAATGGACGATAGAGATGTAACATAGTTACCTATTAATCTAATCATGTATTTTATTTTAAAAATATACCCAACAATTACTTTTAATTCTTCATGGGTAAGGGGTATTTTTGTTTCCTCACCTTAAATTCACCCCTTAAACATATGTTATGTGAACTTCCAATGTTAAAATTAAGATAAAATTTAATATATTTTTGGTTTGTACCAACTTTCACGTGACACTAGTTATGATAAAATAAAATAGAAGAGTAAAAATGTGTTGTTTTGTTGATGTTAGAAAGAGGGATGGTGATTGATGATTATCTATAAAAACTTTAGCATCCAAATCTATGAATGAAAAATAAGCAAAGTAACAAATTTTTATATTCTAACTAATTTAGACTTTTTAAATATATCTTTATTTGTTAAGTAATTTAAAAGATTATTAAAACTTATGTACAAGTTTGATCTATTGATAAATAGATTAGTTGATTAATCACATATTTAGATACACGTCAACTACATACAAATTCATGTTTGTCTTGTGTAATTTTTTTCTAGGTTTTATTTCTATTAAAGAATTTTGGTCCTTACAAAATTTTTCCTTTATGTTATTTGTTTTTTAAAACAAAAAATTAATATTTTTGATCCATACCATATCATGACATTAGTTAATTGCTTATATATATAACAGAAAGAAACATGACCATCCTAAATGTCACCTTTATTTTTTATTAATAGGAATTAAATACAAGTATTAAAAGAGTTGTAATAATTTATAAAGTCTACTCATCCCTTTAACCTAGACTCCCTTGATTAGGTATCACCTAATAATGCGTATGTGTTCATGATAAAAAAAAAATTAAGCCCTAAAATGATTGATGAGATTAAAAAGTGATTTTAAAATTCAAAAGGATGAAAATAAAAAAAGTTCATAGATAAAAATCAAAGTTTATTTGTTTTACATAAATCAATTTAATGATTTCAAATTTAAGAAAATAAAAAATAAAAAAACATATTATAAATATTAAAATCAAAATTTATTTATTTTATTTAAACATGAAACACATTTAACTTTATTTAAAAATATTATACATTGTTAATTTTTTATTACAAAAATTTATGTAATATCAATATAAAGATTTACAGCCAATTCATCAATAATCACAATACATGTCTTTTAAAAAAGTTATGCAAGAGTTAATAATTTTAATATACATGATAGTTTATGCATGAGTATCAACATAAAAAAATACACTACCAAGATATTTAAATTATTTTTTTAAAAATTGTAAAAAAAATAATTTTTTTAAAATGACCCTAAATTATAAAGTTTTGTTTTTTACTCGAATCACATATTTAAAATATTAGTTAGTGAAGAAGTTTTGTAATTATTCTTAATTCAAATATAAGTGCATTTTACTGAGAAATAAAAAAACAAAATTGAAAAATTAAATGATATAAAGATGTTGTATAAAGTTGATTTTGTAGTGGGAGAAATGGAGAGTGAGTTGCCTGAAGCTTTGCATGTTACAGCATAAAAAAATAGGAGGAGACATGAAATTGTCAAGTTGAATTTTAATTTATATTGACGTGAAAAGTCATTTTCAGTTTAGATTATTAATTGAGAACATGGCAGCAGCACCATGATTCATTGATTCTTCATTTCTAATCTACTGTAACTAGACTCTATACTCTACAGGTGAGTTGAGTGAACTGTTGTGTACTCTCAACCATGTCGCAGTTGCAGACCTTATAAAAAGCAACCTCTTCCCATTCTCATTCCCATTCCCATCAATCGCACTGACATCTTTTCCTCTCCGCAATGGACTCCTCTTCATCGTTTTCGAGCCTCCGCGCTTACCTCAGCGCCCTCTCTCACACGCCCACGCGCCTTGCCCAACGCGCCCTCTCTGTCTCCACCTCTTACGATGAGACGAGTCAGGTCCGCGCCCGCTCCGGTCCCAACATGCGTAAGACCCTCCGCTGGTTCGATCTCGTCGGCCTTGGCATCGGCGGAATGGTCGGCGCCGGAGTCTTCGTCACCACCGGCCACGCCACCCGTCTCTACGCCGGCCCCGCAGTCCTCCTTTCCTACGCCATTGCCGGCCTCTGTGCCCTCCTCTCCGCCTTCTGCTACACCGAGTTCGCCGTCGACATGCCCGTCGCCGGCGGCGCCTTCAGCTACCTCCGCGTCACCTTCGGTCCGTCCACTCCCTCACTAATTATTTATGTTTTTTCACAAACCAAAACAAATTCGTTCCGAATCCTTCAACATTTTCTTTCTCACCTAATACCTAATGCCTAATACCAAATACCACCACGTCCTTTTCGCAGGTGAATTTGCAGCATTTCTGACCGGTGCGAACCTCGTGGTGGACTACGTGCTTTCCAATGCCGCCGTGGCTAGAGGCTTCACGGCGTACCTGGGCACCGCAATCGGAATCTCCTCTGCCAAATGGCGGCTCACCGTGCCCTCCCTTCCCGAAGGCTTCAACCAAATAGACGTTGTTGCTGTCGCCATCGTTTTGCTCATAACTCTCGTCATCTGCTACAGGTTGGTAATGGTTCGTTCTCTCACACAATGAACCTTTGTTCTCAATCTGGACTCTTGTATTATTATTAACCTTGAATTTTGTTTGTTTGTGTTTTAGCACGAGGGAGAGTTCGGTGGTGAACATGATTCTGACGGGGCTGCACATATTGTTCATAGCGTTTGTGATAATGGTAGGGTTCTGGAGAGGTAGTTGGAAGAACTTTACCGAACCCGCTAACCCGGAAAATCCCTCCGGCTTCTTCCCTCACGGTGCCGCCGGCGTGTTTAAAGGTGCAGCCGCCGTTTATTTGAGTTACATCGGTTACGACGCCGTTTCGACTATGGCAGAAGAAGTGAGGGACCCAGTCAAGGATATTCCGGTCGGCGTGTCCGGTTCCGTAGTTATCGTTACGGTTCTCTATTGTCTTATGGCCGCTTCCATGACCAAACTTCTCCCTTACGATATGGTTGGTTTATTCATTCACCGTTTAATATTTTTGGATGAATATATTAAATTGCAAGAATAAAATATTTATTTGTTGTAAAAAAACAATAAAAAAAAAAGTAAAAGAATTTTTCTATAAAATCTTATGTCTAGACAGTCTACTGGTGGTGTGACAGGTAAAAAATTGTAGTAAATATCCAAGTGTACTGTCAGGTGGTTTTAGTTATTTATTTATAAATAAAAATAAAAATAAAATAAATTAAAGAATGTATTTGTGTATTTTTGCGGTTAAAAATAAAAATTGGGATGGAGGTTGTAAGTTACTTGTACGGATGGTATATATGATGTAGGGGTGTTTGTGTTTCTGATAAGTTGAGTGCACGCAGATCGATGCGGAAGCGCCATTTTCGGCGGCGTTCAGTGGGAAATCGGACGGTTGGGGATGGGTGTCTCGAGTGATAGGAGTGGGGGCCAGTTTCGGGATACTGACGTCGCTGTTGGTGGCGATGCTCGGTCAAGCTCGTTATATGTGCGTCATCGGTCGCTCCAATGTGGTCCCTTCTTGGTTCGCTAGGGTCCACCCCAGGACCTCTACCCCTGTCAACGCCTCCGCTTTTCTTGGTACCTACTTACTACCTACTACTTACTATTTACTACCTTCTTCATCCCTAGCTAATTACCATTCTACATTTTAACACTATTTTTTGTTTATTCTTTGTCATTGTCACCCCCCTACTTATCAATCTTTGTATATATCTATGATTTTTATTTTTCAATATCTATCTGCTCCTGGCTTGGCACTTTGACAACGTTTGTTGTGTGGCCTGTGTGAGTTATGTTATGGTTATGGGTGTTGATTGTGTGATTTCGGAAAGTGGGGGAAGGGGACCCACCTGTAACAAACTTTGTCTTTCGCTCCCTGAAGTTCTGTGATGAGACAAATGTTTTTTTTCTCTTTAATGTAATGTGAATGGGGTTAGTGATTCTTATTGACACATTGTCGCGTTGACAATGGAGGAGGAGATTGAGTTCAGCCTTATCTTTATCTATATGCCATTCAATTTGGTGGATGGATGTTTTTATGAACCATAAATGATTTTCATTAAGAATGTGTTTCCATTTTGTTCAACCAAGTTCAATACACCGTGCACAAGAAGAAAACTGGTGGATTGGCTTTCAATTCATGTCAAAAGGAAATCCAAACACACATTTGAGCGAGCGTCTCTTTCAACCTCCTTGGTAGGAGTTTCTATATTTTTCGCATCAAGATTCTCAATGCTGTATGCACATGTGTATAGATTAGCGTTGTGCGAATAACACAGTAACATCTCTAAAAAACAATAAAGTGAGAGGGGTGTCAGATGTATCGGTTCACATAGATAATTGTGAAAAAAAATCCTAGTTTTTGTTTTTGTGGCATTATTTTTATTTGAAAGTGAAAGTGGGTAACGTACTCCAAAACAGTGCTTGTTAGAAAAGATTTTCCCATATGGGTGTCACATGTTCTCAAGGGCTGTGAATCTGTAGCGTGGTTTCCCATAATTTGTATAGTAATATATGGTCCCCCCTCCCCACCCCGTATGGTATGTGTGCCTATCCCGTCCTTTACACGGACTAGCTTGAAATCACGCGTTCAGTGAACAGTATCTTCACTGGATATGGTTGGAAGGACTATGACAACTGTGCTTTGTGGTTTAGGATGGAAAGATGTGAATCACTCACTCGTGTAAACTAGTAGGCTTCTCTATGTGTGACTACCGTTTTCCCTTTACAACCCATTAGAAGAATAATAAAGCATTTTCACATGGAAGATATTGGTGGTTTTTATTGATTCGACCCCCACTATTGGATGAGTAATATATTCCTCTTGATTGGAATCATTGACTGATCATGACCATATAGCTCTTTATTTAGCTAGTTAAAGTTACGGGGCTCAATGATGGATTATTTGATTTCCATGATTTTATGCTTCGTGGTGCGTTTTGACTTCTCACAATCTCTTATCTGAAATCCTTTTCCTCTCCATCTGAATTGAGTGGTAGCATGAAATTGAAAATATGTTTGTGCATTTGTAGCTCATAACCGCATATCATCTCCTTTTCAGGGATCTTCACAGCGGCAATAGCCCTTTTCGCTGATCTCGATGTCCTTCTCAATCTGGTGTCTATTGGCACCCTCTTTGTGTTTTACATGGTGGCAAATGCCGTGATCTATAGACGTTATGTGGCTATGGGGACAACGAATCCATGGCCTACATTGTCCTTCCTCTGCTCATTTTCCTTTACCGCAATCATGTTCACCCTTATTTGGAAATTTGTACCCACAGGAGGGGCGAAGGCTGGGATGCTCAGTGTCAGTGGTGTTATTGCGATTGCAATATTACAACTTTTCCATTGCATGGTCCCTCAAGTTCGAAAGCCAGAATTCTGGGGTGTCCCATTCATGCCGTGGATACCCTCTATATCAATCTTTCTGAATGTGTTTCTGTTGGGATCACTGGATGGGCCATCCTATGTTCGATTTGGATTCTTTTCGGCTGTTGTGGTGCTTTTCTATGTCTTCTACAGTGTTCATGCCAGCTTTGATGCTGAAGGAGATGGTTCTTTGACTGCAAAGAATGGAGAAATCCACGTGGAATCAAAAGAAATTGAGGACCAAAGTTTCAAAGTGTAGATAGATGGATGGTCTTTTAAATTTTAGGTCAGGATAACCTCAACCTTTTTGGATGGTTGAGGGGCACTTGGAACAAGGGAACAAGGAAGTGGGGGAGGGACAATTATGTGGATTACATTTTTAATGTAATAGAATATTAGAATAGGTTGCAACTTTTGTAGAAGTGGCGAATTGTATAGTTAGACTGGCTTAGGTTGTGATCTCTTTTGTAAATTCTCTGCCTTATTTTCCCAAATCAAAAATGAAATAAAATACTCCGGCTTATTTTCCCTAATAAAAAATGAAATAAAATACTCCGGCTTATTTTCCCTAATCAAAAATGAAATAAAATACTCCGTTTATGTACCCTATCAACTCTGACTTATAACAGCTAAATTTATACATTCAATTCATTTTCTCTTGCAATTAAATTTCTTTCAATTCCTTCCTATTTCTCGTTACATCACTAATTACATTTGTCTGTTTCTCTGTTCTTTTATTTATTTATTTATTTATTTTTTTCTGTATCTCCCTCTTCCTTCCATACATATACTAAAAATGAAATGTAAGTTTAACATTTTTCCGATACCTTTAAGGATTTTCTTGATCTTTAATATTTATGAACATGATTAAGGATGCAAATAATTTGTAAACAATAATAGCAGTCATTACGTGTATAAATATTAAAGAAATGTTACTAAACACACTTTTTTAAGTATATTTTTAACTATCAGTTCAACTTTATTATAAATAATAAGTTTGTTTAATTTAGTTAGTTGTATTGTAACATGTGAATTAAAATACTAAAAAGATTTAGTTGAGTGGCAGATTCTTGGATGGATGATCTCAACAAATCCTCCGCAATGGAAAACATACCTGGTGTGTAGGATTAAAATTTTTCTTGAGATAAGTGTAAGAATATGGTGTGATACCTACATTGAAGTAATTTTTACTCCAAGAAGCTTTCAACCCCAGCCATTTTAGGAATCATGGTGGACCTGATGGCTTTTGGATCTTTTGAACTAGTACTAGTACTCTCTCTTCCTATATTTTATCTCTCATTTTTTCTACAGACCCCTGAATTATATTAATTTGACGCTTATTTTTTTGTCACAGTCCTAGTTACGAAAGTGATGCGCACCAAATTTAAGGAACATGGAAACACTCATGAACACTGAAGAACAACAGCACTATGTCGCTACCACTGACCTACTATTTTAGACCCTATTATTGTCTTGGGTGGATACATTGAGTCTCCCATCTGACCCTGTTATTACAGACAATAAAGATTGATTGAGTTTGTGGTGTTGTTTAAACTTGCAGAAGACAAAGGGATACACAATGTGTTTGTTGAATGTCCTAATTGAAAACTAAGTCTGGAACAAGCAGCGGTGAAGTTTTTATACTTTGTATCATCAAATCTTATGGGATGTTTTTTTTACATCATATTCTGATCGATGTTGTTTGGGAGTGGTGGTAACGCGTGGAATGTCATCGTGGAAGGATGATATTATGGGGTCTGGAGAGGAACAAGTTGGTATTTTTGGAGGGCAGGGAGTACAGGTTTGGGTTGGAGGATTTGTAATAAGGTACAACCAAACTTTTATGATAAATTATTTAAAATTCTATTTTGAAATAAGAATTTTAAATAAAACATAAATTTATCTTTTTAATATAAGTTAATATGTTTGATATTTAAAAATAAATAAATAAATATATGATTTTAATTTGTTGTAATAAATTGAATATAATAATAATTTTAATAAAAAATATTATTTGTATTTACTTAATAGGTCACCCTATTAAGATTATATGACTTTTTAAATTACATAAATTTTTAAATAAATAGACTTTTATAAAAAATTAGGTTTAGTTCATTTCATTAAAAAGTCTAATTTAACTTGAAGTTTATATAAATTAGATAATAAATTGTTGTTAAGTAATTGATCTTATTTTTATTCTTATATCTTTAAAACTATTAGGAATAATTTTCTTCACACGTGATGATAATAAAAAATATGAGACATAAATAATAATACAAATAAAAATAGTGAAAGATAATTTTTTACATAATTTAACATCTTTTGCTTAGGTCTAAGATAATATCCCAATAAATATTTGTTATTTCAAACACAGTTATATTTATAGACAAACTTAAGAAAATCCTTCTTATTATAAGATTTTTTTACAAACTTAAGAGACCTTTTTAATTACAAGATTCCCTTCTCGCTTATGGTGATGACTTATTTCTCAGGTCTATTAATTCTTTCTTTTTTAACATAGTCTCTATATTATAAAAAGGTTCACGACTTCCTTCATAATGAACACTTAATAGCCATTAATTATTTTACCTTTTTATCTTGAGTAAATTATACTAGTCATTTTTAAGATTTTATGAAATTACATAAACATATTTTACTATTTTTTATTCTTACATCAATCTTTAATAATTTAAAAGAATATATACTGATATTCCATTACATATTACACTAACATCCCTTAATGTCTATAAACATTACACTAACATTCTTATGTATTATGCTAACATCTTTTACAAAAAAAAAATATTGTAATAATTAAAAAAATAATAAGTGTTTGTATAATTTTATGAAACTTCACGAGTGATTAATGTTAATTTTTTCTTTACTTATCATTTATTATAATAATAAAATTCTCTAAGAGTCAAGATACAAGTATAATATGAACTTTTTCCATATTTGTGAGGATAATTAAAGATGTGAATATTTTGTACGAAAAAATAATAAATATATAATTTTATATGTATAAATCTTATTAGATAAAAAAAAAGTGAAAATGTGATAGTTAATATAATATAATAAAAAAGAAATAAAATAAAAGTATAGTTGAATGTTTTTAGTTTCCTTGTTTTCTATTTTTTTTACATTTCTAAAAGTTAAAATTATTAATTCCAGTAAGATAGGTAAATTCGTTTTTTTTTTATGTAACAATTCTCTTTAGTTTCTATTTTTCTAAAATTTAGAAGCATTGCTTTTAATCCTTAATATTCATTTTCATTTTAATTTTAATAAATAACATTTATTTTATAGTATAAACATATGTTTTAGTCACCTAATAATATTACACTTCATGTATGCATTACTAGATATCACTCAAGATAGTCAAGTGATTTTGTAAAAGACATGTAAATAGTTAATGGATATCATATGATAATAGAAATAAAAAATAGTGATTTTATATTTTTAAAGATAAAAATTACACAAATTTTTTTATAATGTTTTTATCATTTTACAAAAATGAAAAATATATTTAATACATAAAACTATAAGACCAGGTATATGCATTTTTTCAATGTATGATAACTATTGAAGTTGTAAACAACGTCAATTGCAATTTTATCTGCAAGTTAACAGCATTATGCAATGACAAGGGGGTCTATTTCAGAGGGAAAAGGGCAATTAATATGACACAAAGTAGACGTGATTTCACTCTGAAAAGAAGAAAATGAAGGGGGTATATAATGCTGCTATGTAATAATTGGTGTTGATTCATTCATCATTAACATAAATTTTGGAAATTAATTCAAAAATATGGAGAATCCGAGGATTAACTTGCTGTAATTGTAATTTGATAAAGAAGAATCTGATTGTGTGAAGTACGTTCATGTTGTGCTGTCACATCTTGTTGATCATAGCAAGCATTAGTAAATCCAACTTTCCTGTTAGATTTTCCATCTTTAGGCGTTTGTGCTTAAAGTGTTTTGTTTTCATTTCTTTCTTTAAATTATATAAATGACATTTTTTTTTAAATGATTTATATATTTGAGAATTTTAAATTAGTGTTATTATAAAAAAAATACTGTATAAATTGGCTTGTATTTAATCTATAATTCAATTCAATTGAAAATATGAGATTCTCATAAATTCCCTCCCTTATATGATTAGTTAAGTTCAGGGTATTTTAATAATAATTAAAGAAGTTTGAGAAAAAATTGTTTTGTAATTAAAAAATTTTAATTCATAAAATTATATGAATATAATAAGTAAAAGAATCAGTACAAAAATATATTTTTATTTAAAATAATTAAATTAATAATGATCGACATATATTTTTAATTACCCCTTACACATTTTATTATTTAGTATTTTTTTTTACCAATTATTGAATATTTTATAGAGTTTCATCATTCATGAAAATAAAAAAAAAAATTATAGATAAATCAATATTTATTTTCTTTAGTATTTATTTTTTTCATTATTTATGACTCTTTTTTATTTATTTTATTTGATTATACTTTAGGATTTATACTTTACGTATTATTTTATTTCTTACTTTATTTTCCAGTAGTTGATAATGATACAATTTTAATAAAAAAAGTTATGAATAAATCATATTATTTATTAATTTATTAAAGATATTATACAATATTACTTAATAACAGACAATAATATATAGTGAACTAAAGAAATTAAAACTTAAATTAGATCAATTATTTCTATTCATTATTTAAATCTTTATATTTTATAATTTTTAAATAATATATATATATACATATATATATATAATTTTGCTAATTAGTGTCTTTAGGATACTGTTTAAAGAATTCAAGAAAGAATCTTTTAATGAAAATCATAAGAACACATTTTAAAATCATAAGAAAATATATTTTCGTATATTTTAACTAATTTTATTTATTTATTTTCTTAATTATAATTTGAAAACACTACTTAATATTTATCATTTTTTTTAAAAATTATAATAATAAATTTATGCATCACATAAATTACTATATTAATTTTATTTATAAATTAGATTAGTTTGAGTTGAATATAAATTTAAATATAAAATAATTATTTTAATTGGATTGGTTTGATTAAGATTTATTTATTTTTTATTAATTTATATCAAATCAACTAGATTAAGATTAAGTTGAGTTTGTTCGAGTCATCAAATTATGATAAAAAATAATTATATTTTTTAAATATATATTAATTTCCACTTATTTTATATTTTATATAAACATTTAATTTATATTTAATAAAAGATAAAAAATTCTAATTTTTGAAAGACTAATTACTTTTTCTAGTCACCACTTTATTTATTTTTATATATATAATATAATAAAAATACATAATAAATATAATCAAAATAAAATATTTGATAACATTAGATAAGATAACAAAAAAAGAAAGAAAATATAAAAAAAGAAGAAAAAATAATTTTAATGTCTAAAATATATTAATCTAAAAGTTAAAAAATAGTTAATTTGATCATTAGGTTAGTTCAAGTTAAAAATATATAAATTCTAGAAGTAAATCAATTATAATTAATTTAATTTAAATATTAAGTAAAAAATAATTAACCAAACTAATATAAAAATAATTAATTTACTTAAGATTATTATATTTAGGTTTAATTACAAATTTTATCACTAAAATTTTATTATGTTATAATTTTTTTACTTATGGTTT
>JAMLFT010008597.1:0-13546 GCA_026544285.1 Pachyrhizus erosus | reverse complement strand
TAAATAAGTAATTTATTTTTAAAAAAAATCCATTTATAGTTGACAAGATCATAATTAATTATTATTAATTGAAAACCATTAAAGTCAAAAATGATTTTTTTATTACACAAAAATAATTTATTACACCATTTATTTTCAAAAATATATTCAAAATAACCTTTTATTGAAATAATACATTTTAGATGTGAAAAATATTTTTTTTAATTTATTTAAATCATATTCTAATTTATATCTATTAGTCATATTTGATTATGGTATTGTAATTAAAATGTTTCCTACTGTTTATAGGAAAATCGAAAAAATATTTAATACTGTGTTTTAATTTATTTAAATTATATTTGTATTTATATATGATTCTCTAATTTAAGTTTGTGATGATTTTTTATAAAAAAAATAAAAACTATTTTAAAAACCTCTACGTAATCTCTTTTTAAAGTCTACATTAGACACGTTAATCTATTAAAAATTAGATTATTTAAATTATAAGTGTCAATTACATAAAATTTTGGATGACACGTATTATTATATGATATTTTAAAAATAGTTAATTATTTACGAATCATAATATGTATTTAAATGTTGAATATATAAATTATGTTAAATAATTTATTTAAAAAGAATTACCTTAATAATTACTATTATAAATGAAATAATTTATTTCTATTAAAAATCTAAATTTATAAATGGCAAGATTATAATTGATAATTTAATTAAAAATAATTACAGTTAGAAATTATTTTTTATTGTACAAAAATAATTTATTACACTCTTCATTTTCAAAAATATTTTTTTTATTAAAATAATACAATTTAAAAGTGGAGAAAATTTTGTTTTAATTTATTTAGGTCATATTTTAATTTAAATTTATTAATCATATTTAATTATGGTATTATAATTAAAATGTTGTTACGGCTGTTTAAATAAAAATATGAGAAAATATTTATTATCATGTTTTAATTTATTTAAATCATATTTATGTTTGTGTATAGTATTCTAATTTAAATATGTTACGATTTTTTAAAGAAAGACAGGAAAAATATTTTTTTAAATATTTTAACTGATTGATTGTAATAAGAAAAAAACAATAAGATGTTTATTTTTTGAAACAAAAATTTTCAAAAATTAATAATAAATAATTGATAATTTTAATGAGTGAACGACTCACCAATTTATTTTTGATTAGTAATTCAATTTTAATTCATGTTTTTTTATTTAATTAATTTAATTTACACCTGTTTAGGATTTAAACGGTCATATGATTGTTTATAAAAATTTTGACAATTATTTTGTCAGTAAGAATAATTGAAATGAATTTTAGAAATTAACTCAACTCAAAATTTTAAAAAATAAAGTGAATTTAAATATAAAATAATCATTTTATTATGAAAATAATTTAAATCAATAACTAAAATAAGACCAAATTTTAATAGATTATTAAGTTTATATAATCAACTAATTTATACTATTTGATTGTTTATACATATTCTTTAATATCATAATTATTTTCATCAATAATTAATAAAAGAAATATGCAATAGTGATACTTTAAAAATGTTTTATTAATAGTATAAATTGTGTAAGATATAAATTACCTTTTTATATGATATTAATATTAGGATTAATAATTTCTAAACTTTTTTATTATTTTAAACATTAGTATTAGTAAATGTTTGGAGTCAAAATTTAAAATCAGTACCAAGTCTAAATATAATATTAAATACTAATTTTCATGCTAATAATATTCAATTGTAAATTGGTTGATATATTGAATATTTGATTTTTTTAATTAGATATGTTGGTATTTTTTTATCAGTTAGATATGTTGATATAATTGACTTATTGAATTATATTTTGATTAATTAAATTTTTAAACTTTATATAGATTTTAATTTTCTATGATATATTAATTATTTTTAAATATTTTAGAATAATATTTATAATTACAATAAACAATTATCATGTGATCCAATTAATGAATAAAATATTCATTTAATTAATCATGATATATGTAATATGTTGAAACTATGCAATAAATTACAAGATTAAAAAAATTAAAAAGATATGCATGTTATATGTAACATTAAAGTTTATTTTTATTTTTTATAATCTTTAATCTTTATACCTGGCGTACATTGTTTTTATTAAAGTTGCGTCATTTTCAAATTAATAATATGCATTTAATTATTTTTAAAAAATAAATATTATATATGTTTATCAATTATGACAACTATATATATGTTTTAATATAAATAATTGAGATTTTTTCGATTCATAAATGTGCATAAGAAATAACAATATTTAAAATAAAGCAAATTAAGATGTTATGATTGTTTCTAAACAAATTTTGTATGTGTTTAAAAATAATACTTTTCTTTGTACTTTTATGGATTTAAAAAATATTTTGAATAACAACAATATTACACATTTATTTTTTATTTTTAATATATTATGCACAATTTTTTTCCTTTAAGAGAAATAATATACTTTATTTTATAAAAAATATAATACTTAATTGTACTTTTATTTTCAATTTTTTTAACTTTTTAGCCAATTGTATTTTTAATAAATTATTTGTTTACTAATTATTTAATTATATGTTGATATTAAAATTCTAATTATTTTATCTATATTTAATTATAATTAAATTTTAAAATATTTATTTTTTAAAAGAGATAAAGATTAAAAAAATCAAATACTCTTTTTCCTTTTTAAAATAAACAAAAATTAAATGTAATTATTACTTCCTCCATTCCGTGGCATTTAATGTTTTAGAACATATATTAAATATTTAAAAATATAACGAGTTCCAAAACAAATATAACATAACTTTATAATATATATTTTTTCATTAATTAAATTTTTATTTAATATTTAATAACAACAACTCCTATTAAAAATATTTTATTTCCTTTCGCTTTTTTATAAGAAAAAATAATATTAAAAAAATCAATTAACATTGTTAAATTTTAATAATCTCATATTAATTTTTTAAAATTATTATTTTTATTTATTACACATAAAAAGATAATATCAAAATTAAAAATAAAATATATAGTAATTTTTTCATATTCCATTGAAGAAACTATTCAATAATGAAAGATACGTTAAAAATTATTTGTATGAGAATTTCATGTCAATAGTAAAATAAGATTGTTAGAAATAAATTTTAAATTAAAAAATATTTTAAGAATAATATAATTAATTAGACTAAAAATAATCAAACATTTATTTATAAAAAAAACTAAAAAAGTTAATTTTTTTATTTATAAAAATACAATAAAATATAAAAAATAAGTAATGTTTTATTAATTTTATAAAAAACATATAATTAATTTTTTTAAAAACATCATATAAAATAGAACAAAATAAGTATTAACTAGGAAAAGTTTTATAATAAACTCTCTCTCTCTATATATATAATAGTCCCATGTATTAATGTCCCACTTAATTACTTATAAAAATTGAGAATTATATTTAAAAACTTTTAATAAAAGTAATTTATTTTAAAAATAATTTGATCATAATATGTTATACCATTAGTAATTTTTGCAAAAAACTACCTGATGATAAAAAGATAAATAATAGAAATAGAGAATAGTGAAATTATAAACGAAAAGTAAAAAAATTCAAAGTCCTCCGTCCTGAATACTGAATTGTCAACTCACCCATAGGAAAGGAGCAACAGCAGTGTTTGTTTTTGGGTGCTATGCTACACTAAAAGTTTTGGAGGTAACTAAATAAAAAAGAAGGTAACTGAGAATTGAAGAAGAAGAAGAAGAAGAAGTAGAAGAAGAAGAAGAAGTAGAAAAAAGGGATCTTGATTCTCAAGAGAAACAGTTGAGGTTTTGGAAGAGGGAAAGGGAAAGAAAAAAAGTAAGAATAATGGATCAATCTTTCCTTGTAATGCTCTCTAATCTGCTCCACCTTCACAACTCCCTTGACCCCACTACGTCACTTCTCTCAGAGGCCCTCTCCTCTTCTTCCTCATCTTCCTCTTCCTCAGCCACACCCTCCTCCCTCCTCCACTCCTCTTCCATTGCCCCTCTCCTCTTTTTCACCATCGCCTCCGTCCTCTCCTACGTCGCCTCCACGCGCCCCTCTATTACCACCAACACCGACACTACCAACAAGAACACCACCACCACCACCACCACCACCACCACCAACAACAACAACAACAACAACAACAACAACAATCCTTCCTCGGATTACTCTGTCTCTGCCTTCCGCGCCCTCTCCACAGAACACATCTGGTCCTTAGAAGCCCCTCTCCGCGACGCCCACTGGCGCTCCCTCTACGGCCTCTCCTACCCCGTTTTCACCACGGTCGTCGACAAGCTGAAGCCCCACATCGCTCTCTCCAACCTCTCCCTACCCTCCGACTACGCCGTGGCCATGGTCCTCTCTCGCCTCGCCCACGGCCTCTCCGCTAAAACCCTCGCCTCCCGCTACTCCCTCGACCCCTACCTCGTCTCCAAAATCACCAACATGGTCACTCGCCTTCTCGCCACCAAGCTCTACCCCGAATTCATCAAAATCCCCGTCGGCCGCCGCCGCCTCCTCGAAACCACTCAGGCCTTCGAGGAACTCACCTCTCTCCCCAACATGTGCGGCGCCATCGACACCACCCCCGTCCACCTCCGCTCCACCCCCAACAACAACCCTAACCCTAATACCTACCGCTGCCGCTACGGCTACCCTTCGCTCCTCCTCCAGGTCGTCTCCGACCACAAGAAGATCTTCTGGGACGTCTGCGTCAAGGCCCCCGGCGGCACTGACGACGCCAGCCATTTCCGCGATAGTCTCCTCTACCACCGGCTCACCTCCGGCGACGTCGTTTGGGACAAGGTCATCAGCGTCCGCGGCCACCACGTTCGCCCTTACGTCGTTGGAGACTGGTGTTTCCCTCTCTTGCCGTTTCTCCTCACCCCGTTTTCCCCAAGTGGAATGGGTACTCCCGCGCAGAATCTGTTCGATGGAATGCTCATGAAGGGAAGGTCGGTGGTTGTTGAGGCCATTGCCTTGCTTAAAGGCAGGTGGAAGATTCTTCAGGATTTGAACACTGGGGTCCATCACGCTCCACAAACCATCGTTGCTTGTTGCGTTTTGCATAATCTCTGTCAGATTGCGAGGGAACCCGAACCGGAGCTCTGGAAGGAGCCTGACGAGAGTGGCCCTCCTCCCAGAGTCATGGACAGCGAGAAATCATTTTATTACTTTGGAGAAAACTTGAGACAAGCCCTCGCTGATGATTTACACCAGAAGCTTTCTTCAAGATAGTTGCTTCCTTACTTATGTTTTTTTTTACTATAACTGCCTCGCAAGGGGGGAGGGGCTACTCAAACACAGCAACCTCATTTTGTGTTTTATGAGTATGTTTCAGTTTTGAATAATTCATGAGTTTGTTGTCGTCAGTAATCAGGTGTACAAGTAGAATACATGATAAGATCGGTGGCGGTGTCTAACTGTAATATGCCATAGCTCTCGTCTTGTATTGTTAAGTGGAGGTGTGGACTACTAACATTGTTTTGTATTCGTATATGAAATGTTTCAGCCTAGTTTTAACTCTAGTGCCATGCCCTCATACTCTCCCCGTTTGGTTTCAATGTTTTACATCCTTTTTCAAGGTTAAGAACTTTCAGAAATATCATATAATGTTAAGCACTTTTGGCATATGGTCATGCAGTTTTGATTTTGTGGTTGTTTGGTGTTTAATCTGCTTTGCCTTTAACGAAAAACATTAGCGCCTGTACAAAACTAACAGACTGCTGCTTCAATCTTAAGCTGATCTCATGCAATATTAATACTTCAGTCTAGCTGAAAATTGCTTGAAATGAATAACAATATATGGAAATTAGAGGCGTTTGTTTACGGTGCAAGGTAGTTATGTGACTTTTTTAGTCCATTTACTGGTGTAACAAGGTTCACGTATTGTTGCCGCCATCTTTTCTATCAGTAAGATATCAGACATAGCTGAGATATCCTGTGTTTGGAATGTGCTGAAGAAGTAAAATATCACATCAAATAAACAAATATTAGTAAGATATCAGACATCACTGAGATACCCTCTGTTTGGAATGCGTTGAGAAAGGAAAAAATCACATCAAATTCACAATTGATGCAGAAGCTGCTAATTGTAATTTCTAATCAGATGTGAGAAATCATTACGCTGGTGATGGGCAATAAAACGTGCCAATAGTAAGACTCTACAAACAAATACCAAAGGACAAACTAAAAAAAGTATTGTTCAAATAAACTGTTGAAAACCGTAGTTGTAAAAGTAGTGGCGACAAATTACTTAAAAAGTAGAGGCGAGAAAGACTAGTTTCTGATAAAACTAGTTAAAATTAGTGAGTTTTTCCGAGCAGGTAATTAACATAATATTATATTATAATAAAGTTATCAATATTTATTTTTTATTGAATTTATTTTAGTATGATCGTAAAATTACATTGTAATAAATGAGAAATATGAATTTAAATTCTGTAATTCAGGCAATGTTTATGAAAAGTCAATTTAGCGTAATAATGAAAGAAACGTGCATGCACTTTCTGCAGTTCTCTTCTGATAGTTCAAAATATTTTAGCATATTAATTCTTAAATTTTTCGAAGGCTAATATTGTCTGGACCTTTTAGATTAATCAAGAACTAGAATACCACCAATTCCTGTTTCCTAGAAGAGACCAACTACGGAAATGCAGTAACTAGATGCTTGTTCACATGTATATTGCAAATGTATGTAAAGTATAAACCGAGTAACACAGATACCAAAGCAAAGTATTGAAAATTGAATTAGAATTGAAAGATACGACACAATTGACCCGGCTACTATTCAGAGAGTGAGCTTATCGGAATGTGCATCACGGTGGACATTTTTTACTCTTTCCAAACAATTGGAATCGTTCCGCAGCTTCAACAAATTTTTAAGTTTCTTAAACAGCAAAAATCGCCATCAATCACACCAAATCATGGTACGAGGAAAAGTAATTGATTGAGAGAATGTAAAATACACACATAATATAATAAAAAAAGACCAAAATTTAAAGACTCCCAAATGTACCGTGTATACAAAAGCATTCATTAATACAGGTGACAGGAAATTATTACCACCTATCGAGGCAAAGCTAATCTAAATCTACAATTCATATATTAATTCTTAAACCAACGATCTGTAGACTATTTTACAATAAGAATCAAAGTTGCATTTCATTATGAACCTGTACTTAAAATGGGTGTGCTAGCAAGAGCTTCAGATAGCAACGAGACAATAATTAGTGCCAGCGCGCACTAGACACAAATTCAAATATGGTCAAGCCACATAAGCCAGAGAAACTTCAGCACATCCATAGGGCCTTTGCTTTAAATTTTATTGAACCTTTGCAAGACTTCGGCTAGATACACCGTGTAATAGTTTGACAAACCCAAGAAAGCTTAATTTCCCATCGGTGTGGCGTATCCAATCATGAAGAACAACATGAACAGGGATAGAGGGACCAAGTCCAAGTTCCTAAAACATATATGAACTCATAATTACAAATTGTAATTTACAAATGTTCATTACTCCCTAAGATTAAAGATTCACATCAGCATATTCTTGACAGATCCAGTAGTAATGAGTTGCAGGTAAGTGCAGATTCTTTACATGAATACATATTTTAAGGGGCAGAAACCAACCAAGTGTATATGCATTAAATTATGCAAGAGATGCTATAGGTGCAGCTACTTAAATATTTTTGGAAGTCCTTCGTTGAATTTGGTTGGAGAGCCATGCATGCATTTTTAAGAGTGTCTCAATGCCTCTTCACCTATTATGATGGGTAGGGGTAGTGTTTATGGCCCAGCCTATTTATAGGGCAATGGTAGATTGGGCAGCCTTGCTATACATTTACTTTTTCGGTTCTTTAGTTTCTACTTTCCCTATCCCTCCTCCATTAGCTGTACTTTCTGTTCTTTCAAATAAATTTGCTGTAACTACCCCCCACCCCCACTTGAAATATCGAAAAAAAGGATTACAACCTAAATCAATTACAAGAACACAACAATATACATAAGTTCTAAAGGAAATAATGGTATATGTTGCAGGATTATGTAAGAACAAATACTAAGAGTGAAGTGTTTTTTATTGAACTTACAGAAGCAAGCTCTTCGATGACAATAGCCCTGTTTCCGTCTTTATCAAAAAGTTCATACGCACAGCGGGCATGTTGTTCCCAACGATCAAGAGCTTCAAGTTGATGCACACTTAATGCAGCTGCACAAAATTCTTCAAAATCCATCCTTCTATATTGTAATGAATTCAGCTGTCATAGAAAGAGATACAGACGGAACATATAAGACAGAAACAAGTCAAATTACGGGATATATACATACATGGAACAAGGTATTATTACCGAGGAAAGAAAGTCAGGGATGCGAGACTCTTTCATGGCATCTGTTGCATATTTCGTCAAGGCCTACCCAGAAAATATGAATGAGAAACACTTGTGGAATCTAATAAAAAGACAAATTTCACACACATTGATGTGCTAACTAACCTTGTTAATGTTCTCTAAAGATATGCTGCCATTTTTGCTTGGTTCTAGCAGTGCAAATTGCTCCCTCAGATAATATAGCTCATCTGCAGTCAATGTTTTTGACAAGGCCTGCCAAAGAGAAATAAAATTAACTAGTACAATTAAAATTAAAGAGATCATTTTGTGTATGAATTACATACTACTGTATCTAGGAAGCAATAGACTGGCATCAAAACTTTCAATTCAATTGCAGCACGCACACATACAAGTTAGTTTCACACTTCTCCATTGTTGTTGGCCAAAAATTAAAAATATACTACACAGCTCCAAGAATATACCAAAATTTGTCAGGACTTGGGATACCAATACACTTTCCAAACACGAGGGCAGGAATGAAGTTGAAATACTTCATTTCAACAGCAACCATAGCAACCAAAGAAAATCGGTTCAACTTTTCTTTCAACAATGAAAATACGCACCCTTAAGGCAGCCTTGCGTAAGGATGATGATCTCATATATGTCTTCATGAGCTTAAATATTAAAATATCAAGTGGAATTTTTACATTATTGTAATTCCGTATCCAAGAATGACCTGCAAGCACAAGATTATTGCTGACAGATTGAAAAAAGTCTTACTAGATGTCATAGAAGTTAGAGGCAACAAAATAACTCACTCAGAGCCTGAGCAGCAGATATTCGCTTCCGTGGGTCCTTATTCAACAAGCGTTTGACAAAATCCTTTGCTTCTGAAGATAAAGATGGCCACGGTGTTTCATCAAAACTTGGATCAGCCTTCAGAACTGCCCTAAAAATACCAGACTCTGTTCGAGCCCAAAATGGGCGACTACCACATAATAGAATATATGCTATCACGCCTATACTCCACACATCAGCTTCTGTGCTATAAGATCTGTGGAGAACTTCAGGGGCCACATAGTATGCACTTCCGACAATATCATTAAGCCTTTCATCTGCAAGACATGATACAAGAAATAAGAATATTGCCAAACACTATTGAGGCAAAGGATAATACTACAAACTACCAAGTAAGGACATGTGAAGGAAGACCTGGTCTGACAAAATCTGATAACCCAAAGTCTATAGCTTTCAACTCAGAACTTTCATCCTTTTTAGCATACAAAAAATTCTGAAGAAAATAGAAATGGGGTTAGAATTAAGACAATATGCAATGCTATCCAAATTGAAATTCATAACCAATAAGCAATTTAACCTTGAAATCTTGAATATATTATTCACATTATACAAATAAAGGGATTTATATGGGAAAACAACTTCTTCATGGAATTTATTTTGCTATAATTTGCTTCGTTTTTTAAATACTAAAACCAATGTTGAATAAGCTAGTTTAATGCCTGAGCTAGTGCCCAAGTGACTGGTGAACTGAATGAAACTGCAAAAAGTTAGGTCACAAATTCATGGCTCATATTGACCTATATATACTGCAACTGAATGATGTTTGAAACCAAAAGGGAAAAGAAAAATCAAACAAATCCGTTAAAAGGAAACAGAAAGACTAAATTAAAGGCTACCTGGATATTCCAAAATCCAGTCTAGCTAGGAATCCCAAAAAGGCTAGTAAGCTTTATCAAACATTATACAACCTTTGTCAGCCTAAAAAGCAGAAATAAAAGTGATCTAATACTTATAGGCTAAATCCAACTCCAAAGTCAGTACCAAGTCTCCGTGACACAAGAATAATGAAGAGAGAGAGAGAGAGAGATTTCTTTTGGGAGGCAGTGTAAAATTAAGATAGTTAAATGAGTAACCCATCCATCCTTAGCATTTCCATCCCTAGCTAGGGTATTAAGATGAATCTGTGAAAATATAGCAAATTCAGAGGCTTTAACCATATGAAAGAAATGTTAAGGAATATGCTCACCTCTGGCTTAAGATCTCGGTGCACCACACCCTGAAGATGACAAAATGCAACAACATTTAGTATCTGAACCATGACGGCCTTTGCATCATCTTCTGAGTATTTCCCTCCTCTGAGGAAGATATAAACCATATAGTTAGTGAGTGGCAAAGTGCAATTCCAAAGGTCAATTTTTGTATTATTAAGAAAGGCAAAGCAGGACATCAAATGAAATTACCTTGATAATATCATATCTAAGAGCTCCCCTCCTTCACATAACCTGAAACGTCAATAGGATCCAGCTAATTACAAAAACATTAAAAAGCAAAAAAAAAAAACAATAAGCAATGGGCACTCTGTCGGCAAAATTTTTATAACCTAATACGTAGTGCTGGTGTCACTAAAAAAGGTTGTATTATCTGAGGTTACGATAAGATATTTTATTTGAAATTTTTTTAAAAAAAGTTATCCTTAAACTTCACTAGGATGGCCATTAGCCTGGTAGCACTACTACTACAACATAACTTGAAGAAGAAGCAAATATCCCATACTTACTCCATTACAATGTAGACATTATCTTGGTCTTCAAATGCATCATAGAACTGTATCAGATTGCTGTGTCCATTCAAAGCTCGCAGTATTTTTACCTCCCTTCTCACATCTTCAATAGCAATTGCTGTTGTCATCTGGCAACGAAAGGGATAAGATGAAAACATAATCCTTAATTCCTTACATACAAATCACCAAAACGACATAAAACCTCAAGTTTTGTCTAGCAAACGGCCCAAACGAGTGCGAACTGAACGACAAATCCAGTATCACCATGTGTACCAATTGATGCACCAAATGTAAGGCAAAAGAGGATATGATTAAAATTAAGCATTGAAGATAAAAAGACTAACCTTCGCTTTTGGTATGACCTTAACAGCCACTTGTTGACCCTTAAGCTCACCCTTCTTGAACCTAGCAGAACAAGTATACCCAAAATGCCCTCGACCCACCTCTTCACCAACCTCCAACCTACTAGTGAACTCCTTAGAGAACCCAAACCTCTTATCCAAATCCGTCGCACCCTCCTCTCCCTCCTCCGGTATCGCCGTCGCCGCCGCCGCCTTCTTCCCCTGCCTTCTCGCCAGCACAGCCCTTATGTGCTTTGCCGGCGACGGCGGCGGGAACGGCCGCCGGAAGAACCTGCTCGGCGTTGAGCTCGCACTCCGGCTCCCTGCCGCCGGTGCTGGAGACTTCTTCAGGAAGCGCGCGGGGCTTGGGCTGTAAAAGGGGAAGAACGGCGACTTTTTTCCGGCGCTGACGTCATCTTTCCGGCGGTGATTGTCGGAGACGGCGGGACTGAGTGGGGTTTTCGGGATTTGCGAAGGGTGAGCTTCGGTTTCGGCTTCGCGAAGCGCGTAAGGGTTCGGCTTTTGTGGCTTCGAAGTGCAAACCCCCATTGCTGAACGATCACAGAACCTGCGCTACTCAATCATTGGTCACGCCATTGCGGAAAAAAATTTCTGGGTCTTGTTGTTTTCTGCTAAAGATTCGAACTTTTAAGAGGATTTTAAAGAGGGTAGAAGCTAGTGGGGAAGTGGATTTGTGGGAAGTAGGAGAAAAGAAGATGAAGAAGAACAAGAAGGATAATTTCAAGGGGCACGTGGCATGCACGTGAGTATTGGATTTTGAGTGTTCATTGAATTGGGAAGTGAAGGAGAGAAGGGAAAGAGTCTGAAATTGAATTAACGAGGAAGAGGATGATAATGAAAACAGTGATGCCTTAGGTGGGAAGATGGCAAAGGGGGGTTGTATTGTTTGTTGCCACAGGTTTGGCTACATATTGTTCCCCCTTTTGACTGATCACCAACATTGCCGTACCAAGAGAAATATACCATTATTTTAGAAAGAAAGAAATTTTTTTAATAAAAATAATTGTTATTGTCACAATGAATGAGGCAAAGACTGCAAAAGCTTGTAAACAAATCAAAAAGGATTGTTTATCGTTAAATAAATATGTGTAGGTTTGATTGAATGGCTAAAGATTAAGAGAGTGAAATTTAAACAATTAGTTAAGAGAGAGAAAACTTTCAATTTCCTTTTTATTTTTCTTTATGCATATATATTTAAGTAAAATAAAAATACCTTATTTATTCATCTCCTTCCTTTGTACCACATGTTATTAGGTTGAAGTAAAGTCCAATTTAAGAGCTTTAATATATTCTTGACTTCATTAACCACTTATTATAATAGTTTAGGCATGCTTCTTCCCTCTTTGTTTGGCTTAAACAAGAAATCAGGCCAAATGTTCTATTCCCTTCCAACTGTTAAGTGAACAATAGCGACAGACTTTCAATGCCATCTTGTTAGATGATATAGATGCAACTTATACATAAATAAGAAACACTGAAATGACACGTATCACCTTTTGAAAATAACTTGTTTACTTATAATAAACCAGTAAAAAGAGAGAAAGAAAATATGCTGTCAAAATATGTCATAAAACCTCACCTGTGTTATATCTCCTTCAGTAATATATAATAATACGTGAACTGAATGCAATAGTAACTATTAATAATATATAATATTATCGGATTTGGCTTCTTTAACTTTGGAAGAGCCAACTTCAATTTTATTAATATTTTTCATATTTTATATAATCAATACAGTCTAAGATCTGTTCATATCTTGGGACTCAGATACGGATCCGGTACATGGAAGTAACTTGATTTGCGAGTACCATATGATTTGTTTTCCACATGCAAACGATGGATTTAACAATGCACGTAAGACAATTTTATAAATTTCCCTGACCAACACGACTTGGAGGCTCTCACCCATGTGCAGGTCCAACTTCTCATCAAATCACTGGAAGTAATTAACAAGCAATCTCTTGTATTCTTCATTTGGTAATTTTAAAGGGTAATGATAATGTGCTTTTACTTCTTGAATGTTGATACTGTATTATTCAATGGGTTTAGTCACCATATGAACTAACTGGTTTTAACTTATGTTTTAGATTTTAATAGAACTATTTTCAAAAGAACTGTAGTTAAAAAAATGTTGTATTTGATAATGATATTTCGAAAGTAAATTTATAAAAGTTTAAGTGTAAGTATAAAATAATTTTAATTTTTATATTTTTGGGTCAAACATAGTCAAAATCTCT
>JAMLFT010008596.1:0-13547 GCA_026544285.1 Pachyrhizus erosus | reverse complement strand
TTTTCTATATAAAATAGATATTATAGAAAAAATTACATAATAATTAGAAATTATTATTATTATTAAATTAACAAAGAAATTAATATAAAGTTTGTGTGACATTAAAAATTTACTTTTGTGAGATTAAGGGTCAAATTTGAGTTAAATACTAACTTCTTACATAAAATATAATATATTTTTGATAAATAATATATTTTAAACTTAAATATTTTAATTACATTTAAAAAATTTATTATTAAAATATTTATTTATTAGTTAAAATAAATTTTAATAATATTTAGTTATATATATCACCTGTAATATTATATTGAAAAATTATTTATACTCTTATTTTAAATTAAAAATTAAATATTTTAAAACTCTTCTTTTATATATACTAGAACATGAACATGTACAATGCACAGAATTTTTTTATAAATAAATAAATAGATAAGTGTATATATATATATATATATAAGTATATTAAATATTTTATATATGTTAAAAAAATATTTATTAAAACTTATTTATTTTTAAATAATATTCTAATTTAACAAAGTGACTGTAAAAAATGTATTGACATTTCTATATTAAAAAATTATATTACATATAAAAATTAAGTGATGATAGTTTTAATTGTAATTAAATTTTTTTAATTAATATTAAAATTTTTCAATCAGCTTTTTTGGTATAAAATAAGTTAAGCTCATTACATGATTTTTTTTATAATCATTTTTAAATTAAATTTTGAGTAAGTAATTTAAATAATTTTTAGAAGAGTAACTCAAATAAATAATCGACTAAAATATGATTTTAATATCTCTATTTTATTTAATTTGTAATTTTGGTATTCTTATTTTAAAATAAAGATATTTAATTTTTATATTTTAAACAATCCATAATTTTTTGTCTCATCCTCAATTTTATTTATATTTTATTTTATTTTATTTTAGTCAAATTGAATCTATACTTGATATACTCATTTAAGATATAATTAAAAAATGATTTAATTAATTAAAAATATAAGAAATAAAAGAAAAGACAAATTTGAAAAATAAATCAAAATAATAAAAATTTTAAAATAGAAAAATCAAATGTCTTTATTTTAAATAAAGGAATCAAAAATTGTGAATTGGACAAAATAGAAGAACTAAAATTATATTTAAGTTCAAATAATTTAATAAATTTAGTAACTATAAAATTTAATAAATATTTATAGAGGTTACATGTTTAATTGTAAAATTAAATGTTTTTTTTTGTAAAATTTTCATAAAACTTTTAATTCATAACACTTTTAAATATAAAAACTTTTATTTGTTAAAAATAATGTATTTCAAATAATTTTTATTTTGTATAAATTATTAATTTAAAATAATAAAAATAAAATAATTATTATGTTCATTTATTGCTATATATAAATATTAAAATAATAATAATAAATTATAATTTTAAATAAAAGAACACCCGATAATAATTGGCTAAAATTCTTAATAGCTCATTAAATATATCAAAGTGTTCTAGATTTAAATTTTTTATAAATATCACTGTATTTTTTTTTATATTATTAACAAGATAAACATGATTTAATTTAAATATTTTATAATAAATTTATATTTAAAATAATTTTAAAATTTAAATATTTTTAAATAAAAATAATGTTTAATTAATACTAATTATTAAAAATATATAACTTTTTTCATAAAAAAATAAAATTATTCTGATGTATAATATCATTCTTTATAATGTTTTTGAAAAAAACTTTATAAATATATATATATTTTTTTACATTATGAAAAACACTTAAAACTTATATATATATTTAAAAATATTTATTATATTTTATTTTTAAAAAAATAGTGTCCCCACCTGTTTCCCAATCGATCAAACGAGCCTGCACAAAAGGAAAAGTCTCCAAAACATAAACCCCACACAGCCAAACACCGACAAGCCCTGAATCACACGTTACAATCACTTTCCGAAAACATGTCCTCTAGGCCAAAACTATAGCCGCCCTAAAATGCACCAAAATAAGAATCATCGTAGATTCTAATTATGTCCACGTCTACCCCATTTCACTAAAATAACAAATGTATAATAGATATTTCTGTTCAAACTTTTAATTAAGATGGATAATTAACATACAAAAGTAATTAAAATAACAAATGAATAATTACTTTTTTTTTTTAAGTTTTAACTATTTTTTTTAATAGCAATTTGAACGTGGCTGATTTATTGGATTTTATTCTCGTGGATGTGTCGGGATATATTCTCTTTTATCAGGGATATATTAGGTGTGTAATGGATTAATGTCTTGCATTTCAAATTTTAGTTGTTGAATGTACGTAGGTCTCAAGCTAAAATCAATTACCTGGGCGAATTGGTTCATTCAGATTGAATCCGATTATGGAGAAGTCTTTTAAGGCTAATTGACTTATCCTTATTGGAATTATTGTGAAGTTGACTAAATCCTAAAAATATCAATAAATGATAAAAAAATATATAACAAAATTTTGTAAATTTGGTCACTTTCATATTGAGTTAAGATTTTGACTATAACAAAATTTTCGTCTAAAATATGTCTTTATATAAATATTTGACATTTGTTAGGTTGTTTATTATTGTGATTGATATTGTTAAAGAATTTAATTCTATGAATCAAAGAATGATCAAGATCCAACGCGTTGATAATTTTTTTTCATACATTGTTATCCAAGCCAAACATGTTGGAGATCCATAATCCAACTTGACATGGGTTGATGGAGGCAATTGATTTAGTTCTTTTAGCAAATAGTTAGCCATAAGTTTGAGTTAATTATATGCTAATTTTGTTTTGCTGTAGTAACTAAAGCAATGCATACTCTCGTTGTATATAAGATAATCTTAAAAACATGTATAGAAGTGAAAATAAGTTGGATCAAATAAGAATTTATTTAAATAGGTTTGACTTGTTTAAAAAGTTAACAGCTAAAATTTTATACATTATTTATTATAAATATTTTTTCAAATCTGATCTAATTTTTTTAGAGTTTAACTTGACTTGACATTTTAACTTATTTAAAGACATAATTTTACATAAAAAAAATTTATATTAGCTTGAGCTATCCTAAATAAACTAATGGGCCAATGAAAAAAACTTATGCATAAAACAAATTAATTATAAAAAATGAAAATTAAATTAATTGTTACTCAAAATATAAGACAAGAGTGAAAATAAGCAAGTTATCTTTTATAGGAGTTTATTCAAACTTGTTTGTATAATATATGTCTATTTTTAAAGTTTAATATGACTTTTTTTGATAATTTATTTAAAATTTTATTTTAAAATAAGATATCTAAATAAAATATAAATTATTTTTTAATAAATTTATAGACTTAATTCTTATGCAAATTAACATGTTAATATTTAAGAAACTAAATAAATATATGATTTTATTGTAAAGATTTTAATATAATAATAATACTAACAAAAAATTATTATTTATATTTATTTAAATAAGTGAACCTATTAAGTATAAAAGACTTTTTTAATGATTTAAAACATGACATTTTTTTTATCAAATAGACTTTTATAAAAATATTAATCTGATTTATTTTTTTTTAAATTCTGATTTGTTCTTGTGTTTGAAATACTTTAGATCATATGCCTTTCCATGTTCGTTTTTATTTTACAGATTTTAATAATTTATAGAAGAAATGGTGAAAATAAAAACTTTTATTATTTTAACATTTTTAATATAACCATTAATTTATGAAAATAAAATAAAAACAGAAAACAAATCTCTCATGTCAAACAGATCCAAGCTTTCTGGTTATGGAAGGATGAACCTTGTGTTTAAATATACTGGCCAATGACTGTACTTTAAAATAACACTTTTAATAGATAATAATTTCAATAAATAAAATAAAATTTAAAAAATCTGTAATAGTGTTGTTCTTAATCAGTATAATAACTGAAAAAACTTAATTATGATACTCGTAATTTTTTAAATTAAAAATAAAATAATATATTTTTATAAAAATAAATTAAATAAATATAAATTATTTATAAATAAAATAAAATTAATATATTAACGTATTCAGATATATTAATATTTTAATTCTTATAAAATTAATTTTAAAATATTATTTAAAAATTTCTAAAACCTATGTAAATTGAATTTATGATCTTATATTTATATAATAACGTCTTGTTTTATGATAACAATTTTACCTGTTCATCCCATAAAATAATATAACATAACAAGTTTAATTTATAAAAAGAATACAATACATCAAACTTATCAATAATTGACAAACAAAATATTATATATAAACTGCATTTTATCGAGCCTAACAGTGCATCACATCAATTGCAAGTGTCGATAATTTTGAAAACCATGACTTTTCAAACAGGAACCATCACTGGGACATTTATACAAATATTCTACAATTAAATATGTAACCTAAAGCCATAACTTAAATAATCTCCAAATAAAATAAAGTGCTTTATGTACAGTATGTATGAAACAAACTTTTATAACTTCTTTTATTCGAACTTTCAAATCAATAAATAATGAACCTTTATATATATATATATATAAATAAGTCATTTGAATTCCAATTGCCGTAACTACTGCCATGCAAATAAAAAAGATTATGAATATGATTCAGCAAAACCCAGTGCCTTTATATATGAGGCACAATGATTTTAAGAAAAGACGAAACTCTAATGTATATAAGTCAAAAAAATCGTTTATCCATTTCCCTGTTTTCTTTTTTGAAACTAAAGCTTCGAAGTTTTATATTTAACTCGTGATGTCGTATTTTTTTTCAAATCCAGATTATAATTTTATGAACAACAAGCATCGTCATCAAAATTGCCAATTTATCTAACAAATAATTAACAGCATAACAAGGAATGCAAAGATGAATGGTTTAATCGAAAAACATCTAATATACATGAATCTTTTAACGAAATCAACCATAACATTTAGATTTTTATTAATCTCCAATAATTTTTTTATCAAGAACCGTAAATATTATATTTTAAAAAAATTATATCATGAATGATTTAAAAAAAAATATTTCACTCACTTCCTAATAGAATTTAGTTCTTTTTCATTGATCGCGTAAAAAAGTCTTTTTTTATTTCTTTTTATTTACCAAAAAGAATCTGTCTATCAGTTTATAAATGTGATTTAAGATTGAATTTGTGAAATTTGTTTTAAAAGATTTGACTAAATCTTTATTTATTTTTAAACTTAAATCTTCTCAATTATTTTATTTAAATTTATATTTTTTAATTTGTTAAATAAAATCTATAATTATTCTATTAACCAATTTTTTGAAAAAATAATTATACAACTCGTTATTATTATAATTTTTTAAACTAAAAAATGATATTATAATATTTAGAATGTTAAATAAACCTAGATTAGCGATTTGAATTTCTGGAGAGAATTAGTAGCAGCTCCAATTAAGAATCTTATTTGAGCATATTCTGAGAGCGGGTGATTACAAACTACGCTCTCTCATTCTTCTTGTTCTTCTTTGGGTGACACCACCATTGGTCTTGCTAATTCCAACACCTCGTTTTTGCTTGCAACCAACCTTGCGCCTTTTAGATTGCTGGTGAGGAGGTTGTGCTTTATCAGGACCAAAGTTCTCACATACATCACCTTCCATCTTCTTCCGCTTGAGTAGCTTCACGAATCCGTCAAGTGTGGCCTCAGAGTCCTCGTTCTTCATCAGTTCCTCTGCCACTTGCGCAGGTGTTATCTGTATGTCCTCTATTAGCCCCTCTATCTCCCCAAAGAGGTGGTGATCAGAGGCAGTTTCCAAGTAGTTTGAGGCCAAAACCTTGAAGCCTTGGTAGGAGCAATAGGACATGTGAATGTGCATGTCCATTCTTCCTGGCCTCAACAGTGCAGGGTCTAGCCTCTCCTTGTGGTTGGTGGTGAATATGATGATTCTCTCGTCTCCACAACTAGACCATAGTCCATCTATGAAGTTCAGCAATCCAGACAAAGTCAACTGCATCCATCCATCAGATGTAAGGTGAGCCTATGCCCAATTTCACCATTCAAATTTAAACAATCACACTGATGATTTTGTAACAACAATATTCAACTTTGAAAATGAGCCAGTATGTGTGTGAGAAATTATTAAGGGGATGATCATGCTTTAGTCCAAAACAGAAAAACCTTTAAGACTGAGCAAGAATTCGACCTTGTTACCTAAATTTAGCACTCTATTTTATTTCACTTGACCATCACATTCAGATGAGAAAAAAAAAATTTGAGTTTGGATATGTTGAAAGTCAAATCCATAAAATCCAAAGTGTGTCCAACTAAAACTGTAGTGGGAGGGTCAAAGAAAATGGGAAATGTTACTCTCACAACCAAACAAAAATGGATGTTGTTAGATTATGGAAGTTAATTCAGTTTTGTTAACTACGAGTTAGTTACAGAAATTACTTATGCCCTGGTTAATAGAGACAAAAGAATCAGGATAGATGAAAATAAAATTATAAGCGAAAATAAATAAAAAATAAAATAAAAATAGCATATATTTAAAAAAAAAAAAAAAAATAGAGAAATAAGTGAAAATAAATATTTTTTTATATGTAAGAGTGTCGTAAGAGATTTGTAACAACTCATCCACCCTCAAATCTATTTCTCTTTTAATAAACAAAGAATTAGAGATTAACCGGTTTAATTAAGGATGCATTTGAAAAAAATAAATATAAATAGGGATACAGTTGCATGTTGTAAGATCAGATTCATTCATTTTAACAAGAAACAATAGAGAGAAATTTTCAACGTATCACTAATCAAATTTAAAATTTCTAACATATGCACTTTGGGAAATAAAGAGAAAGAAGAAGAAAAAAAAGAGTGTGTATATATATATATATATATATATAAAACAAGTGAGATAATAAAATATAAAAAAATAAGCATAAGAAAAAAAAAAAGAAGATAATTTGTAAGTGTCAGTAACATACTTGCTTTACAGGTGAAAGGTGTTTATTTTTTTTCATAAGAAATCAATAAAAAATATTTCGAGAACATGATCTACCAAAATAAAGTAGCACACGCGAGTTAAAGAAAACGAAAGTTGTCCTAAGATGGTATAATTTCTCATGAAAATAACCATTATAAAATATTCTGATAACATGCACTACCAAAATAAAATAAAATATGATAGCAACATCAGTTCATTACACGGAAGATCATCCTATATGTGGCATCCACCATCTAATAACACTTAACAACGACCTTGGAACTACAGGTACGTTATACTCTTTTCTTTAGCTATTTGCCAAACAGAAAACAACAAACAAGAGGAAAAGAACAATCAAGTGTCCCTAAGTATTGCGTGGATTGATAGTGAAATACCTTTTTGGATCGTTGGAAGTGGCGTTTGGACGATGTGGCAAATGCTTTGGAATGGGTGGTTTTATTTTAACTTCACTTACTGATAATGAATAAATTACCGCCAAGACCGAATTTCCTAACCAATTACTAAACTGCACGCTAGTCCCAAGGTCCTCACTTAACAATTCAGGGCGTGCTTTTAAAAACAGGCATTTTTCCACCAGTAAGAGAAAAAAGTAAAAAAATGGTTTCCTCACCAGTGAGAAAATGACTCTAATCACACATGGTAAAGTAGTGAACCCGTCCTGTCAAGTTCTATCTATAACAGGACCACAAGCAACATACGTTGTTGTCTAACTGTTATTTAGTTTAGCTGATGTTTTATTTTTCATTAGAAAATAAAATAAGAAATATTTCTTAATAAATAAAATTTAATTCTTATTCACTAATAATGTAAAAAGTTTTTGTAAATAATTGATATAACTTTTAATACATAAAAAATTATAAACTTATTATTATGCATGATGATGATTTTTAATTGGTTGAGTAAAAACTTTTCAAAGTATATATAAAAACTAATGTAGTCCAATAAAATCTCTTTGAATAGGCATATGAAAGAAACAAGTGAAATTAGGGCTTGAGAGAAGGCATGATAGTGACTAAGAGTTATTAACCTGTATATCAGATTGTTTATCTCCATCTCTATGGCGACGCTCAGGCAGATCGACACTGCAATCAATGTCTTCAATGACCAAAATGGACCTATTAGCGGTAGCGAGAAGCAGCTTTCTGAGGTCAGAATCCCTGACTACGTTGCCAAGTTGGAGATCAAAGATGTCAAATTTCAAGTAATTAGCCATGGCAGCGATCAAGCTTGACTTGCCAGTACCAGGAGGGCCGTAAAGCAAGTAGCCACGTTTCCACGCCCTCCCAACCCTCTTGTAAAACTCCTTCCTCTTGACAAACCTATCCAGGTCCTCAATCACAGCATTCTTCAGCTGCGGCTCCATGGCCAGGGTCTCAAACGTGGAGGGGTGCTCCAGATTTATAGAGTCCCATTTGACACCGCTAAAGCAATAGGAGGTGTTGAGAGTGTGCATCTTGAGAACCCTTTCCTCATCTTTCATCTCCTTGGCCGTGTCCAGAATGAAGGGCAGGTAAGAGTGGAGGGCCATTTCCTTGTGATTCTTGGGGAAGCTGAGCTCGAAGGAACGTTTTTCGGACCTGACGGAGATGTTGTTGCTGTTATGATCGTTCTTTTCGGATTCTGCGCAGATGAATTTCCAGTTGAAGCAGGCGCCGTTGAAGTAGTCGACTACCTTCTCATCCTTCTCTAATAGGACGGTTAATTTTTTCTCCTTGGGGCCCTTGCTGATTTTGAGTCTTTCATTTTCTGGGCTGACTCGGGTGGAGAGGTAAGCCTCTGCGGCATCGTAGACTTGGTTAACGACTATGCCGGTAGACTCTTCGATGACGAGGGTGAGGGTCGGGGAGCGAGGCTTTATGAGGTAGTGGAAAGCGTTTAAAAGGTAGCCACGAATGGGTTGGGGTATCAACTCGTTGGCCATGGAACGCAGAAGCATCACGGAGGCAGTCGTGGAGGCGCAGGTCGAGAATATTGACGCTGGTGAAGCCATGTCTCTTGGGAAAAATATTCCTGTGGTCTGTCTAGTCGTTAATGTTAATGTTACACTGAGACAGTGCTGTGGCTATTTTCCAAATCTATCTATCGCTTTATACTGAAAATCTCAAGGTTCATGTATGTGTGCAAATGCTACTTGTCTCACTTTTTTCTTCTTCCTCTTTTTCATTCAATAATTCTGACATTTACAACTTTCTTTTAATTATTTTTACCGATCAATGTTTATTACGTGTCTCTCTCTGTTTTGCTTATAATAGAATCTAACACTTCATATTCAAGATCAGTAAAGTTTGTTTTACTTCACGGATGAATTCCTGATATTAATTTTTTTTTTACCTTAAAATAATTATTTTATAAATCACATACTTTCTAGTTAGTCAGTAGTGTAAAAAAATTATACTAAATATATTAAAATTAAATTTTAAGTGCTGATCTATTAAAATAACGTCATTGAAATATATATATATATATTATGTATAGGTTAGGTCGAGTGACCAAAGTATTGACTAGGATCGGTCCTAACCTAACAGATAATAGATTTTATATATGGTTAAAACTTTTATTTTATTCGAATGGCATGATCAAACTTATCCAAAAAAATGTTCAGGTTTCTTTAACTCGAGGGACACGGTAGAATTTTAAACATGTCTAGGCAAAGATTTACTCTTATTCTTTTTTTTTTTTCTTTTTTTTTTTTTTTAATTTGTTCTTTTGGCCAATGTGTGTACACATACATCTACACAACGTGTGACATACGCTTATAATTTATCGGACATGGTTGAATTTTAAATATCTTTAAGCAAACATTCACTATTACTTGTTTTTTTAATTTGTACATTTTTGCCAATAATTTATAATTTCGATTTCTTAAATTACTCTCCAATATTTTTTAAATCAAATATTTGAGTTAGTATACTATTATTTTTATCTATTGACACTTCACCCGTTGATCTATTATCATCTGATGGTCCTAATAAGAAAACTTTATTCAATTTCTCTTGTAGGGTTCTTGCCTCCTGCACCACCCTCTCTGTTTCTCAAATTTTCAATTCTACATATTTTTCAATTTGGAATTAGTGGTCTCAAATTAGAATTCTTAACATATTGGTTAGTATTTGTTTTAAAAAATGTTAATTTAATTAGTAATGTTAAATTTGTCATTAATTTATACAGTTCTTTCAATTTTATTCTTAATATTATTTTTTTTAAATCAATCATCTTTCTCCTTCCTCTTAAATGTTTCTTACCTGATTACTAATTCAATAATCCTTATAAGAGAAAAAAACAAGTAATCTTTTGAAAATAGTCATATATATAAAAACAGAGGTGTAATGAGTAAAATTTATCTGATATATGACAATCTACTTTAAATCTTTAATCATAAACAATAGCTAGTGATTGATTATTTTTTTTCTATTTACTAACAGAACATTAATTTGTTTTCTTCTGTTTGTACAGTTGTAAATGTTAATGTTTTATAAAATAAAGTACTAAAATTGCAATTATTTCTATTGTTTACTAGTATAATATTTCGTTGTTAATAGTATTTTCATGAAAGAATAAAATTGAGAAGCTGGGGTAGTGGGAAGAAAATAAAATTGGAGTAAGATCAGAAAGGCTGTGCCACGGAAAGCGATGGAGTAGTCACCAAAATCAGAAGCAGATTCCCCTCAGCCATCTCAACGAATCAGCGCACGACACTCCCTTGCTCAGTAGCTGCTCCAAACGTTACCAGCCTGTCTCAAGCGGAATGCCAGACAATCAGTTGCGTGCAGTAGCAGTAGCAGTAGCAGCAGTACACTCACTCCCTGCGATCCCATGCAGAAAGAGAGTCTTTGTATGAAGCGCTTTCATTTTCATGCCACCGGATTTTTCTTAAAAGAAATCAAATCTTCAACTAAAACATGTGTAGTGTAGTGTGTACAACTAACCATGCATTAGACGTCCCATGAAGAATGAAAGGTTCACTTCATAAAAGATTGGATCTGTCTCTTTTGGAACCCAAATCTCTGCTCTGGATGCATAAAATCCATATTCTACCCTCAAACATTCTAGCTATAGCCAACTTGGTGTTGTCAACACATTACCAACAAAAATGAAATACAATTTAAAACCTCAATAATCATAGTTTAATTCGATCAACTTTTATATTTTCAATGAAGTTCCAGCAAATTTTTATGGATTTTGGATAGGTAATCTTATGACAAGTTGATAATTCGAAAGTCTTCCATGTGTTGCCTATTTTAGTCCGTTAACTTTATGTGCACTCATAACGCATCATTGGTGTTAACCTATATGATTTACTTTTTGGTTGCTCACATACGAACCAATGTCCCCACGCTTACCAATTTTCGACGTGTTGAATTGGAAATTGGCTCACTCTCATTTTTATAATACCTTAGGAAGCGTCCTTTGAAGTGATTTAACGTAGTAAATAATAAAATAAAATAAAATATATATATATATAAAAAAAAGAGAAAGTGGGGAGGGGAAGCATGAGATGTTGTCCCTGTATACTGTGACTGCTGTCTATTTTCCAATTCTTGATTAGTTAGCTTCCATTTTCATGAAATAATTCTAAGACGTGTCGAGTACTCAAAACACAAAAATGCCTCGTGAAAAGACAGCAAAGGGACTCCGAGATTACTTATTGGACATCCTTTGTCTTGTTCCTACGAAAAGGAACGGTGCATATGTACGATATACTTAATGTAATGACTCGCGTTAAATAAATCACACGTCCAAGGCCAATTATATTTTACCCATAGTCGCCCATTCCCTCTTCGCGTTTAGTGAGCCAAATTTTTAAGAAATAGAGAGAAAAGTGATGTTTCACTATGTATCTACATATTATATGTGTCCTGGTACATGCCATGTTTATATACATTTAGTGAGCGAAATTTAGTTTGTTTGCTTTCTAAGGACCCAAGAACACCTAATTAACTCGTCTGTTACGTCTTAATTTATTACTTCTTGGAATTGTTTAAAAATACTGCACACAAGAAAGTTAGACTAGGAAGCTAGGTTGTTTCTCAGTGGCTTTATAAAAAAAAGTGGTAGTATTTCTACATGAAATCCAGTTAAGGCACGGAATAATTGAAGAGCATAGAGTAGCTTTGGATCTGAAGGGAATCTGGAAATTGCCTGTCCAATGGACCAGTAAATGCCATAGAAAGGAGACAACTAAAAGTAGAATCAATTATAACATGAAGAAATGCTTATCCGATTCACGTACGTGAAGACAAGGTTGTCAGAGATAACGACTAAAGCACAATAATTTATCCATTTACTTTCCCTGACCTACTACTCAGTCTTCCAGTTTCCTACGTTGTCACCAGGAACCAACACTGCGTTTACTATAACTTCGCTTTATTCAACCTATTAAGTATTTTTAATAAACAATTTAGCAAATCATCAATTTTAACTCTCAATTAAGAGTATCAAATTAATCAATTCAACTCAATCTAATTTATTTTTAACTTGTTAAATAAATACATTAGATTTAGATTGATAATTTCAACTCAATCCAATTTATGATGAGATTTGAGTTGGTCCGTCAATTCTTTGAAAAAATAATTAATAATTTTTTTTTCAAATTTTATAATTAAATACAATTAAAAAAGAAAACAAATCATAAAATTAATAAATTAATAAATATTCAAGATATGATTATAAAAAATGTAAGTGTTAATATAATTTTTTTTAAAGAAAAAGAGAGAGAAGAGGGAGTAATATTTATTAGTTATATAATTTGTTTACTTTAGAGACTATTTAAAAGAGAGAGTAATATTTTTTTAGGAAGGAAATTAATAATTTAATCAAAAGAAAGATAATTTTATTTGAAATATATTTTTTAAAATAACATATTGCATTATCTACAAAATATTTATTGCGTTAAATACAAAGAGAAAAGAAATAGCACACTACGTAAAAATAAACTGATTATGTAGAGGATATTTGTGGTATCTCTCTAAACAAAGCGAAATTAAAAATAACAACTTCTTAAAAAAATACACATAATTCTAATTTAAACAATTAAACAAGTTCAAAATTAATTAACCCCAAAAATATGACAATAGCGAAGGATTATTCTAACCTTATTAAGAATATTTTAGTTAATAATATACTGCGCATGCATCTTCATTTTTGAAAGAATACAAACTTAAGAATCTTAAACAGAGAATCCATGGTATATCGTTTTATTTTCGAACACCTCTAATTATTCAATGACAAAATTAATTAAAAAATTAGTGGATAGTTGATAACAAGTTAAAAACTGTTAAGTTGACTTATTAAATCATAAATATTTAATAAAATTGTTCTTTTAAGTAACTAAAAATATAAAATGATAATAATAAATATATTTATATGATATTTTTATATAAATTTTAATTTTATTTATTGATAAAAATATATTTTAAAGTATTTATAATTTTATTTTTTTAATTAATTTTAAATACTTGTAATTTTTATTTATAGATCAAATATATTAATTATATTTCTTATTTTTAATTATTATATTTTTACATATTATGTTCTTATTATTTTTTTATATCTTAAAATATTTT
>JAMLFT010008594.1:0-13549 GCA_026544285.1 Pachyrhizus erosus | reverse complement strand
TCAATTAATCACTTAAAAAAAAATTCAATAAACATTACTATGTTCTTATACTTTTTCTATGTCCTTTCCTGTGTTAATATAAGTACTAGCAATTTTATGATCTAGAAAGTTAATTTTTATTTGAGTTATTATTAATATTTTTAGTTAGTATAATAACTTTAAAAAAATTATTTTTAAAATATTATAATTATATAGACCTTTAATATTTTTTTTATATCAATTAGAACACTTATAATTTGGGGTTAAAAAATCTTATATTTCCTTTTCAGATTACTGTTTAATTATGATGAATGTAGGATTAAGGTAAAATGATAATGGTGATAAAATCACAATAAATTTATAATATTTTAGTTAAATGTATAATGATTCATGTGAAATTAAGATCTTTAATTGATTTTGATATTTTCATAGGCAAAATTAAAAATTAAAAAAATTAGAAATAAAAAAAATTAACTAAATAAAATAATTAATCAATATTTAAAAACAATATTAGCATAATTAAATTAGCTATTATAAAAACTTAAATTCAATAACAAGAAATAAAATAATATGGTAAGATGATAAATTAATTCGACTAAATTTATAATTAATTGGGTTTAAGATATTACATAATTCTTTAAATAAATATAAGTATAAAAATATATAATATAATTAATTAATGATAATTTTATCAAAATTAATTTTCACTTTAAATATTAATATTTAATTTAAAGAACATATATATATATATATATAAGATGAGGTTATATAATTAAAAGAATTCTGATTAATATGTCATATAGAAAAATGTTAACTATGTAAATTTTAATAATATCTTATTTTCTTAGTTATATCTTTCTATTTATTATAATTAATAGGCATATTCATTAAAACTTTATAATTAATAGATCTTTCCATTTCTCATTGAATATTGAAAGATAACATCTAGTACATGTAATGTATATGATACACTTGTTATTTTAATTACACTTATAGAATTTGTATTTCTTTTTTCAAAGTAAAGTTAATAAATAAAGTTGTGTTCTAATGGGATTTATTTTTTGGTATTAACTATTGAAGTGGGATGTATTTTTATTTTCAAAATTTATTTGTGACAATTACAAATTACAGTAATTAGTATGTATATTCTTAAATGAAGAGTAGAAAAAATAATTACAATACTTTCAGCAACATTAACATGTATATTCTTAAATCAAGAGTAGAAAAAAAATCTTAAAAATGAAATTTAATCTATGATATACATGAATATACATTATATTAAAAGAAGAAAAAGAATGAATAAAAATCTTGTTTTGGACTAAAAATATGTGTATATTTTTTAATTATACACAACTAATCAATAAATAAAAATGATTAGACTAACACATGAGAATACATGCAAAATGACATTCAACGTGATGAAAACTCTTGATGAAAAAAAAAATAGGATAAAAAGTCTTACAACACCAAAAAAATGAAAAAAATGATAAATCTAACAAAATAAAACATACATTAAAAGAATGTAGGTTAAGCGAATAACATTCCCAATATACACACAGCAATAGAAGTTGAAAAGATGTCATCTTTGTATTCAAAATGTAAAGTCATTTAAGTACATTGTTAAGTCTCATCATGGATACACTAAGTGAAAAATATTGGTTGAATAATTTTTTCTAATAAATTAAATCTCCTTCAGGTCTATGCACTTACATAAACAAAATAATTAAAAATAAATAATAACAGCAATATTAACTTGAGAATTCTAACACAAATTATTTAATAATATTATTGAATAAATTACTAGATGGGGTGAAAAAGAAAAAAAGACAAAAAAGAAGAAATAAAGAGATGTCACTCAATGTCAATTCTAGAATATAAATATAAAAATATATAAGTATGTAGAGAGAGGGGACAAGAATCTTAGAATGAGAACAAAATATGTAAAATTTAAATTTTTAATTTGAATAATGTTTAATGGTGTGTGAGAGAATGACTATGAATAATTTTCAATGTACATAAAAATTGTTAAGAAAGTCATTGCATCATGTAAGAAAATTTATCATTTATAAGAATATGACTTTCAATTATTTTTTTTGGTACAATTAACAAGGAAGTAAAACATTTTTTTAATTAAAATGACTAATGTGAGTTATAATCAAATGTTTATATATATTACTTAATGAAAAATATTAATAATACTCTTTTAAATATTCTCTTTTTAATATTTTTTATATAATTGATTAAAATTTATTAAAAATTATTAAATTTGATGTATCTCACTCTTTATGAGATAAATTAGAAGTAAGACGTATCTAAATTGATATTTTTAATAAATTTTAACTAATTATAAAAAAAATATAAATATTATTAATATTCCTTGATCACTCAATTATCTTCTAATTTCTAATTTAGTATTAATTGGATTGACTCTTAAATATCATGATTTTCACACACAATCTTTAATAAATTATTGAATATGTAGAATCTTATTCTTAAACCTGATTGTAAGGAAAATCTTAAATCTGAATAATTAGAAACGTTCATGTTATTGATTTGTTAATTAACAATCAACATAAATAACGGACCAAAATTTTATTGATAATTATCAATTTCAAACTAAACTATCATAACTATTGTATCAGCTAAATATTTATTCGAGACATGTGAAATCTTTATCAATTTTGATAGATTAGTTTTTTTTTTTACTTAATAATGTCACTTTAGTACGAACTTATTGATATGTAAATTTATAAATTTATTAAAATAAAAAGTATATATAAAATATAACACATTGGATAAAATTATTATCATGAACTTAATTTTTTAATTTATATTGATAATAATAATAATGTTAATAATAATTTATTAAAATAAATAAGTGACATATTAAATTATTTTTGTAAATGATCATCCATTTTAAATTAAGTGTTCTTTTTAAATTTTTATCTACCAAAATAATACTAAATTATTTTTCTAAATAAATACCATATCAAATTATTTCTGTAAATAAATTTTTTATTACAGTAAATTATTATCATAAATAATCAATTATTTAAAATTACTCATCAATTAAATCTTAAACTAATATCAATTAATAATTTAAAGGAGAAACAAACAATATGAAGAAAATGACACATTGAATACTAATAAATTGACACATGTACTAATAAAATATAAGAATGTCCATTAATAATAATATTTATATATATAATAAAAAAATGACAAACTAATATAACCTAAAATTATAAAAAATCAATAGATAAAAAATATAAATTAATGTAAATAACTAAATTATACATTTTATAAGAAAATAATAATAATAATTGATAAAATAGTTTATATCTATTTATAACTCTTATTAAATATATATTTTTTATTTATCTAAAAAATATTAAGATTAAATTTTAAAATTAAAAAATATTTTTTAAAAAAACATATTGGTTCTCCACATTGGTTTGATTGATTCTCACCAATTCTAAAATAAAGCATATTTTTAAAATTATTATATCAATTATCAAAGTACTTTTGGGTTAGATCAATTGAAACAGTCAAATCAATCTTTACAGCTATATAATTTATTACTTCATCAACATTTATCTAAAAGGAGTAATAATTTTATAAAGAGTATAAATTGAAAAATTATGGTAATTTAAATATATCCTCAACGTAATTACTAATATTGCGTGTGTAGCTTTGCTTATGACATTTAATTAAGTAAGAAAATAATTGTAATATAAATTTTGAAGATGGTTTTAAAATGATTGTGGGTGATTCATACTTGGTTATGGATTACTACAAGTTAGATTATGTGATATAAATGTTTGATATTTTATGGGTGTTTGGTTATTTTAAGTTCTTTGCCCTTTTTTCTCTATGATTTGGGAACTATTTTATTTATTTAAGCTTGTTCATGTGTAGTTTCTTTTTAATTCATGTTGGTTTAGGCTTTCTATGAGTGTTAGGACAATTCTTAAGTCATTTTTTAGGGTTTGTAAAGGTTAAGGGTAATTACAAAGAGATTCAATTTGTAAGAACCTAAAATTTTAATGTTTAATCATTGTAGTGGGATCTTTGCTTTATCAAATTGGCAACAGAGGTAGCGAGTGCCTTTGGAGCCATTCGCTTAAGCAAATGGATTGACTCACTTAAATGAGCAAAAAAATTGAGACATGAAGAACTTTGTGTTGTTTTGCTTAAGTGAGTAGGATGCCTTAAGCAAATATAGGTATACGAGGCTATGAGTTGAGTCAATTAAGTGAGCATAGTATTTTGCTTGAGTAAGACAAAGGACAAAGACTATAAAAGTCTTTAGTTGATCCGCTTAAGTAAGTAGGCTGTCTAGCCTAAGAGAAATTGAGCACAAAGAGTAGTGAGTTGATTCTCTTAAGTGGACAAGGTGCCTCACTTAAACGACTATGAGTGTAAAAAGCGAAGTGTTGACTCACTTAAGTGAACAAGAAACCTCACTTAAGCAATAAAAAAGGATAGAGACTATATTAGTTTTTGTAAAAGGGTCGCTCAAGCAAGCATATGTCTTCACTTAAGCAAGAAAGAAATAGAATAAAGTAAAAATGTTTTACTTACTCACTTAAGAAAGAACCGACTCTTACTTAAGTGATAATGTGAGATGATGTGGGTGTTTGAGTGCCTTATTGTTAGTTAAATCAAAGCATACTTCCATCATCAAAATCGATGCTCATCTACAAGATAGTTTTCAAGTTCTTTACACCCCACTTGGTCTATTGGCTTCGTTTCATGTTTATGAAATTGATGTATCATTAGTTAGACTTTAGATGTCTCTTCATCTTTCTTTTGAAATAGATTACAATAACATTTTATATATTTTACACAAGTTACATTTAAAAATACTATTTTTTTTCTATTCTTACACTAACTCTTTTAATGTTTAAAAATATTACAATTACACTTCTTTATATATTACACTAATATTTCTTTAATATTTAAAAATATTAACACCTAATTATATATTATATTGACATTCTTTACCAGAATAGTTAGTGTAAACCTTAGAATAATAAATATTATATATAATTTTAAATACTTTAATTTATTCTTTCTTTTGTTTTCTTTCCTCTACTTTCCTAATAAAACCATTCTATATAATTTATTTTAACTTTATTAAATATTTTTGTTATTCAATTTTTATTTTATCTTTTATTGACATGTGTTGATTAAAACGAATGAAATCAAAAGTTTTCAAGCAAATATTCTAAATTGTACATGCATGAATTAAAGTATAAATAATTATTGAAAAGAATTCTCTCTTTCAATGTCACATCAAACAATAAATAGATGGTTTATTTACTCGTTGAAAACAAAATACTTAAAAAAGTAAATAAAAATATTTGTTTCAGAATAATTATAAATAAAGAGTAAACTCTTATTTGTGTACCTAATAAATATAGACATTGATAGTTTAGTTCTTGAAAGATTTTTTTGAAATAAAATAATCCTTAATAATTTTTCCTATTAAGTATGTTAGTCTTTCTTAAGACCAATTTGTCACTAATAAATAACTTTAAAGAACTAATTCACCTAAGTATATAATTTTTGTTTGAATTAAATTACTTATAATTATTTGTTTTTAAGACTAGTTTGTTAATATAATTAAAGGAAACTTATAAAAAAAACTAACATGTCTAATAAAAAATAATTTCAATGACTAAATTATCAGTGTCTATATCTTTCAAGGAGTAAAATACTCATAAATAATCTATATATTAATAGTGTAAAAAAATGTATACTATCATTTAATCATATACTATCATATATAATATATTTATTTACTTCAAATTGATTACAATTTCTAGTTTATTTTATAAGATTTAATTAATTAATTTAATATAAAAATAGTTAATTTAATAAGTAATAATAAATTATCCTAAATTTATGTATTTTTTCAAAATTACTTTTAATATTAATGAAGTATAATTTTATTATTTTTTAAATATTAGTTTTAATTATTTTAATATCTCTTATCAATAATATATTTATTGATTATGCATATAAAAAATCAACACAAGATTTCTAAAATATTCTTCATACAAAATAAAATTAAACTTTTTTAAAAAAGTCAAAGCATAAATATACTTCACGTACATTTTATTTAACTTAAAAATATTCATAATTAAAGATATTTTATTAAATAAATTAATATAAAAATATTTTATATTGATTTTGATAAAAAAAATGATAATGAATATTTTAAGACACTGATTAAAAAAATTGAAATATGAAAAATACATTATTTTATAATTTATAATTTCTTAATAAGTGTTCTACCAAAAAAGAAAAATAAAGGATACTTCTAATTTTATTCAGAAGAATACAAGAAACTACTTAAAAATTATATTTATTTTAATTTTCATAATTAATAAAAATATTTAGTAGAAATTAAACCCATGTAAGTTTTTAGTACATATTTATTTGAGTTGGAAAGATTTCATTTCAATTTAAAAAAAGCGTAACTGGGAGCAAGCCCGAATCCGATAAACGACGTGTCGTGGAGGCACGAAATTCCTTTCGTGGCAGTGGAGGCACATTAAAAGCTAATAATATTAGCAGTTTCCGACGTTAAAAAAATGCGGTTGTTGTTTAAATCTGTCTTGGCATTGTGTCACTGTCTGTGTGGCGTCCATCTTGTCGTCAAAACGAAAATGAAATGGGATATGCCATCGGAGGAAATCGAAGCGATTATGGAGAAAATTTGGGACCTTCACGACAAACTTAGCGACGCCATTCACTCCATTTCCAGATCCCACTTCCTCACCTCCGTCAAAACCCTCAAAACCTCTCCGCACCTTAGCGCCGCCGCCAGCGCCGCTGATGACCGCTCCGGCTTTGTCTTCGTCAAGGACTTTAGACCCGCCGACGACGATGACGACTCCGCCGTTCGCGAAGCCAAGAGCCTCAACGCCATCAGGACTGCTCTCGAGAACCTCGAAGACCAGCTCGAGTTCTTCCATGTGAGCTTTTTCTTTTTTTTTTTTTGTTCTTTTCTCTCTATTTTTTTTAATTTTATTTGTCTTTGTCGCTTTTCTTTTTTTAGTTGAAATTTTCTTTGCGCTTTGGTGCTGAACTGATTTTAATTGAATGCTTGTTGTGTTATGGCTTCCGGTTTCCGGTTGTTGTTCCTTTGCTTCTCGCACTTTTGGCGCAAAATTTATACATTATTAGTGGTTTATTGTGTGTTGGAGATTCCGCGTTGATTAGTGATATGAACGAAATACAGGGACAAATCTTTTGTAGAACTGAAGAATTGAGCTTTTTTTTTTTTCTCTTTCTTTGTCTTTTTGGATTTTCCTTTTTCCTTATAATTTTCTTTGTGCATTTGTGCTAATTAGGCGTGAGACTGTTTTAATTGAATGCTTGTTGTGTTGTGGCTTGAGATTTGGTGAAATTGGAAGTTGATTCGTGTTTCCAGGGGTTGTCCTTTTGCTTGTTGCATATTTTGGTACAAAAACTGGATATAATTAACGGTTTGGTGTGTGCAACGTTTTAAGTAGCCTAAGATTCAGTTTGGGTGTTCTCTTTGAAACACAAAAGATACAGATGCACAAAATTTTGTGTCTCTGTTAAAATTAGCTTATACATAATTAAAACTCATCTTTTAAAAAAGTTATACAAGAAATAAGAAGATATACGAAAAAACTTCTACAAGTTATCTTATGCATAAATTAACTTCAGCTTATGGAGAAATTTATTTTATTTTTTTCTTATTTCCTTTCCTAAAAATGCTTTTGGATAACCTTACCTATACAGGTTCATATTCTGTATTCAAAAGCCATTGTGGACATTGACTGGTTCAAGTATTCACAAAACTTGATGTCAAGGGAACCAGGCTCATTAGTGGTTGTTTGTTAGGAGATAAGTGTGGGTGTGTCTAGGAGTACTTCACCTTTTTAAATTTGAATAGATGCACCAATGATTTTTGGTAAATAGCATTCATTGTATAGGGAATTAATTCTATTCTACTGTCTCTTTTTAAAGAACCTTTACGTTAAATTGTGTCAGTTTTGATTTGGGAATGTTATTTGCGTATTATTATACATTTACTGAGTCAGTTTAGTTTTGAGTTGGACATTGGGACTCATGAACATAACCCTAAGGTGTGACCAGAGGAAGAGGAAACAAAAGGGAAAAGCATGTTAAGAATTAGATTTGATTATGAGGTTCCATTCAATTATAGAAAAAATAATGATGAAAATGTCCTGCATGTATGTGTTTTAATGAAATTGTTTATGGACATTTTGTTTTCCTCTGTGCAATGATATTGTTTATGCCGAGGGCTCCGAAGTAATGACTTCATCTTCTGAGTGGAAATCATTTTTAAGTTGATTGGAAGTCACTTCATTTTGATTCTAGAAAGGAAGAGAACTTAAAAGTCATATTTTCATTCTAGTGCTGTTAAATCTGTTGTCACGGTTCCCTAGTCCTGAGACTCCTGATCATTCACTTTAGGACTTCATCTATTATTTGCCTCTTCGCAAATTCAAATTTTATTTTTGCTAATGTTTATTACCAATCTTTCTTTTTGCCCATGATTTTTCTATACCTGGCCCTTTTTTTCTGTCCTTACTAGCACTTTAAGTTTCTGCTATCCAAGTGTTAGAAAATAACATAAAAAGAATTTGAAAATCTTTTCTGATAGGTCAAATGAGCTGCTAAAAAATAAGATTATATCACATGATGGTTTGATTTTCGTGTGTGTGTGTGCACATGTTCAATTTTTTCTGTTTTTTAATCTTTGGCCTTTTTGCATCTTCATTTTCTCCACAACCTAATGAGTTGAAAAATAAAGCATTTTCATTGGGAAAAGTACTTACTAATTAGTTGGGTGGTGGTTTTCAGCTGGTTGTAATCTTGGAGGGATTTTAAGGCAAGATGGAGTCCGCCTTGTTTATTATTGTAATCATAAATTAATTATTATTACATAGTTAAGGTTTGTTGAAATGTATCAAATTGTTGGTTCTGTGGCATTCGACAAATCAATTCAGCGTAATAGGGAAAATTGTTGTCTGATAAGAGGAAGTGAGATATATTATTAAGTGACAATAGCTTAGGTAAATGCCAACGTTAAAAATCACATGCTCCTATTTATATTACTAATCTTGGCCAAACGAACAAGCTTAGCCCAGTAAGACAACTGACACCACTTAACACTAATATTCTAACACTTCACATTAAGCTGAACTTTCTCTGGGCTTGCTACAAATGAACACCTCCAAAGTAAATAGCCTAATAATATAATGTAGGCTACATAAACCATAGCTGGACATACAACTAGGAAAAAAACTAGGCATCCTATAAACAACAAATGATATCACGGTGAGAAGATGTTATGTAGTGTAGTCAAGGAGTAAAATCAAACATGGTGGAAACCAGAAAATGAAAATTGGAACCTAGCTAACAAAAGGAGGCAGCTTCGTTAAAGGTCTGGACTAGTGAGTTGTAGATGTGTGCTGCTTTTGGAGTGGGGTCTTGGTACTTATGTTTCATCTGTTGAACTTGATGGCAATTTTCCTGTTCTTAAAAGGGGACTAGAAAATGGTGAAATGTGAGAAGAATATCTGGCAAGATTTTGGTGAGAAAATGGATCGTTTTGGCCTGCTATTTATTCAGATTTGGGAAGGTCAAATAGGGATGATGTGAGCATAAAGGCCTGGCATAAACACTCTGTTATGAACCTTTGCATAGGATCAAGTCAAAGGCCTTGATAGGGAAGATTCCTTCTTTCGTCCTATAGTGAAAGTGAGAAGGAGACTCGTCCTTGACAAAGGTCCTCCTAAACTAACACAAGTTTTTCTTAATATTAATTTTTATTGATGAAATTTCAATCGAAGTCTGCCCTTTAAATAAGCTATAAAGATATCCTAATAATATCCAAGTTGATAAATTGATAAAGATAAAGAGAATCATAATTAATAGGATCATAACTAAAAATAACGCTAATTGATAAAATAAAAATAAAGAGATCCCTTTTATTAGGATCTTATCTAAAGATAATCCTAATGAATAAAATAAAGATATGATCTGGATCAGTATTCTGATATCAAGATCTTGTTAAGATGGGAATGGATAAGAAAACAATACAAACTAAAACAATTCAAGATTTAGATATGGTAATCCTAATTTGTGGTCCACATCACACTCCTAACATAACAAGCATGACATGACTTGAACTACTTGAATAACAAACCCTAATATGTTATCGGTCAAGATGTGATGGAGCCCTGACTTGAACTCATAAAGGTTGATCCAAATGCAGGACAAAATAATTAAATGAAATAATTGTTCCATGGATGCAGGATTGTATAAAAGGGACAAGGTTGACTTAATTAAAAGGATTACGGTTTGGTTAATGGGGTGATATTTAATGCATAAAATGAACCAACAATATGGTAGCATGCAATAGGCTTTGTCTTTCCTCTAGTTTCTTCAGGTACTTCAGAAGTTCTATTAATCAGTTACTTGCAAGCTTACTTTTTCTACTAGCATTTCTGTTGGCCATTATGTTGCATGATATTTTAATGGAAGTCTGTTCTAATTTGAGACTTCATTCTTTATGGTTGTAGACTATTCAAACCCAACAGCGTGTAGAGAGAGATGCTGCAATTGCACGTTTAGAACAGAGCAGAATTGTTCTTGCAATGAGACTGGCTGAACACCGTGGTAAACGGTATAAGGTCATCGAAGAAGCTCTTGCTTTTATTGGAGATGTACATGATGCAAGCAGCCTTGTAGCACCTGATATTCTTTATGGACAACCAAACTGTTCTGAGAACTTTGCAACCGAGAAAGCGAAGGGACCTAATATTCTTGTCAATATTTTTGTCTCAAGTTTCAATTTTGTGAAGAGATCTCTTGGATTGGATCATATGGGTGGAATAGTGGGCAATGCTGCTTTGGTAGCAGTTAGCATGATAGCTTTGCTTCATTTACATCAGGTAACCAATCATGAGCAGCCATATGGACAAGAAAATACAGTTCACAGAAACAGTTCTGTGAGAAGAACAAAATTGGTTGGTTCTTCATCCGATGTGCATTCTAGTAATTTGGATGTATTGTTAGCCAGAGGTTAGGATTAAACCTCTATCTCTATGATGAAATGGTGAGTGAGTTATATTTTCGGAGTGTTCTTTCTTATTTATCCTTTTTTGTGCTCTTGGTCCGTTTCTTTCCTCGGTTACAAAGGAAGCCTAAGACATGGTGTTGTGACGGGGGAGTTTAGGCTAAAGTGGAGGCAAAGCTTGGTGTCAATTGAATTAAGGCTCTTGAGAATCTATCTTATTGGTTTTTGTTGCCACCTAAAGTTTTAAAAGTGGCATTATAATTTATCTGAAAGATGCAAAATGTAGGTTGTGTTTTCTGGATTCCATGTTGAGGTGCAGATGCTTGAAGTATTAGAGTTAGTTGGAAATCAACACAAATGTTTCTTCTTTCTGCTAGGTAGTGTCATCTGTGGTAGATTCCTGCGCAATTTTTGTCTACTTTAGTTGATGGATTGTGAATGCCTTATACCTTTATTTTTCTTGTTACAATCCATTCTGTGAATACTTTTATGTTGCAATGAAGGAAATATTTTGGTGTTACCTTTAAAGAAAATGATTATGTGGTACTGATGGTAGTTACTTGGCTGTCCTTCCTATTTATCCAACAAATTGCTTTCTGAAGTTTTCATATACGGACTGTTGATAGTGACAATTTCCGTTGATATATATACCCGTGAAGAACTACAAGGCAACTTATGACAAATGGAATGAACTTGGAGCCTTATTGGATTAACTTTATAAAAAATACTTATAAGAGAAAAAAAAATAAGAAAGAAAAATGAAAAAACTTTTCCCTAAATTAGTTCTATCTTATATATAAATTAAAAATCAACTTTTGAAAGTTTTTACATAAGTTAATTTTCATTTATAAATAAAAATTTGTTCATAAGTTTATCTAAGCGTGTATCTGGAATTCAGCCGTAGAATGGAGTCTTGATCATAGTTGTAATATATACATTACAATGGGAATTTAGAGTTCAATTGCATGAGTTTAAAAAGTATTTTATATTATATTTTATTCTCAGTTTAGACCTTAAATTTATAGTTTCAAGACAAAAATCAGAATTAGTATTTTAATTTTATGATCTCTAAATCTGTTTAGGTAAGTTTATTCTAAAATACATTTAAGAAAAAAATGAATTTTTATACAAATTAATTTATGATAAGTTTATTCAAAACCTACAATCTAACACTTGCCACTTCTCCATTATACCGTAGTTATAACTACTGTTACTGTATCAGGGTTGGTCATAAACTCGTAATTTCTAATTTAATTTAAAATTATGATTTTTATTTTAATTTTATGTATTTATTTCAAACATTATGCGTACTTTCTTTTTCTAATTTAATTCAAAATTATGAATTTCTAATAAAAATAAAATCTATTTGATAATTCTACTAGTGAAACATTATGAGTACTTTCTTTTTCTAATTGGGGATTAACTGATCAAGATAAGATGTAACTCCTTAATACGGATTTCAAATGATAAATAGACCTAATTTTATTGGGCCATTACAATTAAGACACAAACCTTAGCCCTTCGACTATGCGGAAGCGTTGTTATCATAAAAGCCTAACTTCAATAGATTCTATTTTTCTATTTGTATCCCTTTATCTCTTCATATCCCTCTCTCTTTCTTTTTTGTGGCAATTTTAATATATCAATAATATTCTTTATATGTATTTGATTTTATCATTCCAGAAATTAAATTCTGAGAGTATTTTAAATATGAATTTATTCCCTATAAATTTATGTTTTTTATTTTTATTTTAGTTCTTGTAAGTATTTTTTGTTCAATTTTTACTCTATAAATTTGTGCTTTTATAATTTTAATTCCTTTAGTATTTCAATTTTTTTTTTATTTTTAATCTTTATAATCTCAGGGTTAAGGAACAAAAATTGGAAAAACAAAAATTTACAAAAGTTAAAAATGAACAAAAAATACTTACAGGATCAAAATTAAAAAAATGTGAACATGCAGAAACTAAATTTATATTTAAACTTAAAAAAATACTCATTTAAAAATTAATTTCTGGAACTCAGTTTTTTTACTTTACCAAAACTTATTTTCGAAAATCACTTTGAACAACCAGAAATAAGTTTCGGGAACAGTATTATAAAGAAGCAACTCGTGAATAGAAAAAAAAAAGGGCAAAAAACAGTGTTAAATTTTTAATGAATACATTCTGAAAATTAAATTTTGGAACATTGACAGATTATCCAAAAATCTATTCTGAAAATTCATTTTTAAAAAGAGTATTTTTGAAAAAATACAAAAAGTAAAGAGAATACAAGGGAGGGAGAAATGCAATTAAAAACCCTACGAAGAACCATAGGTGAAAATAAATGGAGTTGTTCTTTAATATTGGGCTTATTGGGCATTGCCAACGTTGAACTTCAATTCCTTGCTAATGTGTTTGGTTTTAAAGAAAGAAAAAAAATTGAAATAAAATAGAATAAAGTAAAATAAAAAATATTTAAATTAAAATTATTTTA
>JAMLFT010008593.1:0-13550 GCA_026544285.1 Pachyrhizus erosus | reverse complement strand
AATTTTATAAAATTACTTCTCCATTATCTATTTATTTACTTTTTTTAATTTTTATAAAAAAACTTAAACGACAGTTTATTATTATACGAGTGCATAAAAAAGCGTGGTGAGATTTGTTCTTATTATTTTTCTGCTGAGAAAGTGTGCATATAGAATTATTATTGCACTGAAAAAATTTGAATTATATATATATATTAATGAAATTATGGTATATATAAATCATAAACGACTAGTTTTCTCTAAAATAAAAAATATTGGTTAGACACAGTTTTGAACTAGATAGGATAGGAACCATGTGATGTGAGTGAGAAATTAAAGACGTCTGAGATTTCTGAACCTCCACTTGTAGAAATTTGGTTATTCTGCCGAAAATATAAAATGACAAATAACATCGTTCAGAAAAAGGAACGCCCAACTGTACTCCACCATTTACCATTTGGGGCCACCAACGAAACTCCTTCAGACTCGGCCAACAAGCCATTGGAAATAACATTTTCTTTTGCACCGTTGGATTCTTTCAACTAGTCCACCACCTCATGTGACCAAAGACTCATATATATATATATATATATATATAAGTTAAGAACACAGACACTTCTCCTTCGTTTAAAAAAGGAAAAAAGGTGGTTAATTTGTGAGTGTATATAAGATTGGAAATTTAAGATTTGTGATCCCATTTGGCCTTTACTTTTAGAGACTTGAAGAAATAAAAAAGACAGAGGGTTGTCACATGGTCATTACTGTGTCCTAATAAAAGAAAAATAAAATAAAATAAAGGTCTAATGATCCACCGACCCTATTAGAGTAACGCATGCTTTGCTTTGCAGTCACTTCCATACTCAGTCCCAGCCAGCAAACATGCCGAAAATTACTACTATTTTTGTTCTTCCATTTGAAGCAAACTTACCAAGCATATGCACCCCTACCTGCTCTCTCTGCCTATTTATGAACCTGAAAAAACCATCAATTGAGATATTAGGACCATCATGGCTTTCCAAAAACTAAAAAAGGACCATCATAGCCAATTGCTGCACCATCATTTTATACAAAAGCTATTTCTTCTCTAGCATAAGGTCATTCTTCTAAGCCACTAGTCGCCAGGTATAAAAATTCATGGTCACACTTCTCCGAGTGGACCTTTAACCTGCATGCAATGATTATAAAGATTGTTAAAGTAAGACAAGCCTTACATTTGGTCAAAGTAACTTGACAAAGTTTACTTGTAAAATTGTTATATTAAATGATTTTGGCCCAGCTCAATGTAGTTCATATTGAGTCAACCCAGTCCACAATTTAACTGGCCCTCAGTTTAAAAATTACAAAATTAAAAGCAAATTTTGTTTAGAATTATTAAAATATTTATTTATAAAGTGTACTACTGTACTCCTGTCATTTTAAAACCAAAGAACATTTTTATTTAAACTGATTAGTCAAGATTTTTTTTTCATTCAGTTAATGTAAGTCTCTCAATACAAATCAATTAAAAAAATCATCAGTAGTTTATATTTTCAAACTTCAAAGATGAAAATTTGAAAGTTTATGGGACAACTTGATTACGTACATGCACTACAATTCATATATAGCAACTTGGAACTAAAAATAAATTTATCTGAAATAAATTTGGCCCCAACTTATCCACTCAAGAGAGTGAATTTATATTAACACTTAGTGAACATCAAGTTCAATTATTCACATTTGTGTGACTATAAATAGAACTTCTCACATGTATATAGCAAGAAAAAGTTAGGGTCACATGAGAGATTTAGAACAACCATTATACTCTCGTAGTAAATAACATATTGTATGAAAAAAGTATACGGATGATGTATGGCAGTATATGTTGCCTAATGAGAATATGAGAGATAAATATAATTTCCAGAATATACACACTTCTTTCTCATCTCCTCTGGAAAAAAAAAATATATATATAGAAGGCCTAGGGTATTAATGAAGAAAAAGAATTATAAAAGGTTGAAAAAGAGCCTATTAGAGTATTCGTTTTCCACATATCATTGGAAGACCTTATGGCTTTAACCTTTTTCTTTACTTACTTTAGTATTAGTATTATTACTACTACATACTTTAGTTCCTAGATTCCGCTGAAACATTTTCTTTTTTTTTCTTTCTTTCACATACTACGAGATCGATATCTTAACAACAGCTAACGATAATTCAAACAAGTTTGGCCGTATGCTCATTCGCCTAGAATATGCCAAACTGTTTCGTTTGTAATGAAATAGATTGGTCCCAAAGTAAATTTTACACTATAATTATTTATGAAGACAGTATGAAGAGATCCGATTAAGCTTACTGTAATGATTGAATTGCAATCTAATAAATAGAATACTAACAGACAGAACAGGACCACAGATAATGAATGGGTTTGTTAAATATACAATAATTTTTTGTATTATTAATGATTAAAAAGTTGTTATTAAAGATATGATTATTATTCTTATTGTTTAGACTGAAGAATATTATTCCTATGTTTTTAAGATTATAACTGTTAGTATTTACTTCTTTTATTATACTTTAGCTCAATATATTGAATCTAACAAAATAATAATAATAATACAAAGCCTTGTATAAAACATATTTCCTCTTTTTAGTTTTTAGAAAATTATTTTTTTCTATAAAAAACAACAATAGGGAGTACATGGTTTCAAGTCATTCTTGCATGGGCGCAGTATTAATATTTATAGCACAGCTAATTAAATTTGTAAGACTAAATTAAAAAAGTGTACGAATTTCAATACAATGTCATTATTATTTGAATATATTATAGGATTTTAGTTGATTGTGTCTACAAGTGTTATGCTCATACATGAATTGCTTCATGTTAGAAAAAGTAGAAAATAATTTTATAAATCATGAAAAGGAAAATTAACAGTAATTGTGTTGATTAGAGTGGTGTGTAGTTTGTAAACTAAAGAGAAAGAGTGAATACAGTTACCGCTAAGCTTAAGAAATATGCAGTCTTGAGGCAATCAATTTAAGGAATAATATAAGAACAAGATGAATTATGTAGTACAAATTTGTTCTCTCTGACTTTGGTTTTAGTGAACTACCGATTTGTTATCGTTAAATTAGCCTGTTTTTAGTGGGAAACTGTTCTTCAATAGAAGCCCATTTGTTAGTCTTGTTTGAAATATGGGCCATCTTTGTTAATTCGTTTCAACATGGAATGAATGAAGGCCCATCTTTCTTTTTTGTTTTTGCAAAAGATAAAAAATTATTATTATTATTATTTCATCCATAATAATCGAATGTATTATTTCAGATTAAGTCTTTCTGAAAAAAATAGCCTAAAATAGCTTAACATAAAAGGAAATTATGAATTTAAATTTCTTTCAAAAAAAAAAAAAATCTCCCACCATCTCATAATAAGTGTTTTTTTAGATTTTATTTCACACAAATAAAAAAATAAAAAATAGATAATAATTTTATAAAATTAACCTTATTATATTAAAATTTAAAATTACATTTATTAAAAATATTAATAAAAAATACTGTTACATTAAAAATTAAAATAACATTTGTTTTAAGTTTTTTTATTTCTTACACAGTACTTGCTATTATAATTAATAAGACGAAAGATATATTGTTAAGGTGCCTTTCCCAATTTATTTATTATGTCACCATCAACAACAAATATCCAAGTAACTGTTTCAATTTTTAATTAATGGGGTGATGGCATTTAATATTCCAATTTTTTTTTATAACTATGGTAATAAGATTTAAATTTAAAATTTTATTTAAATTATTAAAATTCTTATTATTAGGCAGATTCTATTATGATAGTTGGTATTCCAATTTGTGAAAGTAGAAAAAAGTTTAAAAATTAATTCTCTCAGCATTACGATTCATGCGTGCGTTTTGAAAAGGAAAATCTAAAATATAAAAAATATACTAAAAACGAAAAAAATATTTATTTGTTGGATTAATTTGATTTTGATATGTCTAACTTAGTTCTCTTTAATTTGTTTTCAAACTAATCAACCTACTAGTATTTTTATGTAAAAAAAACAACTACTACTATTTTCTTATAAAATGCAGTTTCACTACACAGTTTGATATTTAGTAATACTGTTAAAAATAATACAAGTCTTGCATGTAAATTTTTACAATTTTACCTTTAACTAATGAGTATCTTAATCCATTCTTTCAAAAAACAATCTTAATTCATAATTTTTTTTATTTTGTCATGAATATTTTTTAATTGGTAATTTATTTTTAGTTTTGATATTGTTGGTCGACTTTTAATTTTTATTTTATAATTTATTTGCATACTAAGTTTTAATATTTTTAATGATAAGTTATTTTGTGAAATATATTTAAAATATTCAACTATTATATGTATATAACGAGACTATTCTATTTGTGGGAGAAAAATAAATAGTAAACATCAAATCATATAATGAATGATGGAGATTAAAGCAGCGATTTTTTTTTTTAAAATCATGACATTTGTATGTAATTATATAACTTTAAATTTTGACTGTCTATGCTTATGTGATCTTGAGTTAAAGGTATTGGTTAACATACATTTGGTTAGTTTTTAGAAATAATATTTGATAACTTATACCTTAGATATATTTTAAAAAAATTGGAATAATAATTTTTTAAAATACTCACTCTAAAAAGTAAATAAGTTTAGCCAAAAAAATCCCAAAAATATTTGTTAACATACACCACTTAATTTTAAGAATAAATATTTTTAAAAATATATCTTAATTATATTTTAAAAAATAAGTTTATAACTTACTAAAATATTTTTTTAAAAGATACTTAAATATCAATTAGCATAAAAATGTCCATGTATCATTTTTCTCTGAGCATCTTCTTGGACCAAACAAAAGAGCACAGAATGAAAAGAGATACCAAAGAAAGAAATTTAAAAACAAATCCTTCCATCGTTTGGCACTTTGTCAAGAGAGAAGGAGAGCTAAAAATAGGCGAGTCTCTCTGTTTTTATAATCCACCCATTTTGGAAGGAAAGGGAAGAAAGTTGCTTTTGTGACTTATAATATCAAATTATTTATTTTTACACATTTTTATTAAAAATATTTATGTTATTATATACAAATACTTTTTTTTCATTTTACTTTCTACACAATAAAAATAATTTGCCTTTATTTTTTTAATTTACTCTTTTATTATAACATATAGAATTATTTTAAAAAAAACTAAATATTATATAATATGATTGACAAATAATATCATCTTATGTAAACATAAATGACTAAAGGATACTCTACATTCACCAAAAACCAATATAAATATGATCTTACTTTTCACTCATTTTACTTAGTTTCCTTCTTTCTTCACTTTCTTACTTTTGATTTTCTTTTCTAAACCTAACAAAATATATGTGTGAAATAGCATGAAGCATGCATCATTTTCCTATATATATAGTGTATGAATTAAAAAATAAAGAGAAGGTATTGGAGCATTATCCTTAATGCGTGGGCCCGTGATTGTTTACCCTTCCCATATATACATTTCCCCTATCCTTCCTTAAAGTTGTGGCCGTGCACACCTTACGGATAAGCCTTAAGCTTGCGCCATATTTCCAAGGTTTTAAAACAATTAACATTATTTTGTTTTTATCACTTATTCTTATGTTCCCCCCAACCTGCTTCACAGAATCCAAGATCAACAAACTAAACCAAAGAAGCAACAGAGAATGATTCTGTTACTTTTTTCTTAGAGAGAAACTAAGCACTTTGGTGATCACTTTGTGTCTAATTATTGAAAAAGGAAAGCTTAGAGAGCAAAAGGGTATGTCTGTTATAGGCGCCTATTCACATTTTCTCTACGGAGAGGTTTACCAGAGAGATCAACAGTGTCCCCATCAACACATGTTTAGTGGGAGGGGCTATCTTTTTTCTCACAAGAGTGGTTGTGGGAGCATATGGGTTAGAAGCAGAAAGAGACAAGAGAAGATTAAACGGAGGAATTTGCGTGTGGAAGCCATGTGGCCAGATTTGTCAAGACCAAGTGAGTTAGAGATGGAAGAAATCAATGATTGTGAACAGCTTGATCAGATTCTACTTCATGCCCAGCAGAACTCACAGCCCATCCTCATTGATTGGTTAGTACTTCTCACTCTCCATCCAACTTTTTTTTCTAACCAATTACAATTACTTTTCAATTAATTCTTGTAGAATTTGCATTTAATTTCTCCTACCATTATGCCCATACTCACTCTAATAGTCTAATTCTATCTTATGTTTAAAATATGAGGCCATTTAGTATTATCTTATCTGGTTGGCTGGCTGGCTCTAAGATTTTATTTTATTAGATAGAGGATAATGTGCAGACACTGTAGCTAGATATTTTTAAGATATCATTGGTGCTGGGATATTTTGGGAACTCCAGTTGGCGCAAGGACAAGGATGTCTTTGCCATTTAAGTCCATCTTTGGTTTAGAGTTAAAGAACTGTTTTTATGAATTTTGTTATAAAATTTTGCATTCTAATACATGAATTAAAATGAAAAAATTAGCTATTTTTTAAGTATATATATTTTTGAACTTTCTTAATTTTAATTTAAACATTACTAAATACATGTTGTCTGCATTTTTATATGCTGTACAAATAATACACAAGTTTATAATAATTCTAAAAGTAGTTTAAAATTTAGATAACTTTTTAAAAAGTAATTAGCAAAAAAGAACAATTAAGATTATAACATAATGTGTATAATTAATTCAAATGAATAAATAGAAAATGTAAATAATTCAGATTTTAAAAAGTAGAAATATTTTGATTATAAAATATAAGTAGTTGAGATTTGAGATTAAAAAAAGAAAGAAAGAAATTTTAAAGTAAAATTAAAGTATAAAAATAATTTTTTTGATAAAGTGGATTTTTGGGAGGGAAACAAATGAAATTTCAACTTAAAAGAAAAATTTGAAAATAATTAATCAGTTAATTTTTTTAATAAACAGATATAGAAAAGCTAACTAATGGTAAAATAATGTATCTTAAAATACAGAGTATAATAGGAGAGCTCATCACTATTATGAATAAGAACTCTATTTTATTATAAATAAAAAGAAAGAAGTTTATTTTATAATAGATAGTAGAGAGTGTGATAAATAATTAAGTTCAAGATTGAATGAGAACTAACTATTTAGTTTATATACTGAGTACTTGTTTAGGACCAAATTGGTGATTGTTGTAGTTTTTACACTTTCAAAAGATCAAATTGGTGGTATACTCTAGTTTATACTTGTCACAAATTAAAAAATAATCACAACTTTTAGTTTCTAAAACGTAATACCAACTTTGATCCCCTTAATAAAATTAACACCAATTTTGAAATTCAATCATAAGAAGTGACATCAAAATGCTTTTAAGAACTAAAATTACAACTCTTTTACCTTTACAAGACTAAAATGAGTTTATTTTAAATTTTAATTAGAGTGCTATGGAGTTTTGCGGGTAGACTTGCTCATTTGATTGCTTGTTTTATTTTTGTTACTGTAGGATGGCTACTTGGTGCCGGAAATGCATCTATTTGAAGCCCAAGTTGGAAAAATTAGCAGCTGAATATCACAACAAGTAAACTAATCATTGTCTTCTTCAGTTAAATGGCTCTTAAGATTTTGCTTTATTTAAACAGATATTCTTTCAAAACTAATTTAAACCAAAATCAATTCTGCCTTTTTACATATTTGAAGATGTTGTGTTTCAAGCCTTCAACTATAAGATTAATCAGAACTGCAAATTTAATTATGGAATACAATGTCTGTTAATCCAGAGCATACTAATGTTGTTATTAATTCATTTGTTCTCTTATTTTGGCACTTCTTCAGAACCAAATTTTATTACGTAGATGTGAATAAAGTACCTCAGACTCTAGTCAAGCGTGGCAACATATCTGTAAGTATGAAATTTCATTTTTAATTATTTCTGGTAACGTGTTACATAATTTTATGTGCTCTTTTTTACTGTTATTTATTTTGTCGTTCTGGATTTCAGAAAATGCCTACAATTCAGGTGCGTTTCTCATTAAATTACTTTTTTTATACAATAATATTAAAAGGAAATAATTGTTGTCACTACAAAGGTTGATTTAGATATTCAGATCCTAGTATGGGAAAATAAAATGAAAATGTGAATTCTTTGCAGCTGTGGAAAGATGGAGAGATGAAAGCAGAAGTCATTGGAGGCCACAAGGCCTGGCTAGTTATAGAAGAAGTCAGAGAAATGATCCAAAAGTATTTATGATACATCTGTTTTATTTTTCTTGCTCCCTCAAACACCCCTCCCCCCAAAAGAAAAGAAAAGAAAGAAGTTACAGTTTAAAAAACAAATCTTCAAGTGTTTTTACCCTTTCTTAAAAAACTTTTTTAAGTTGGGAACCGCATGTAGTTTTGTATCATAAATATTAATGGAACTGTGTAAAATAGTTGAAAGAAATTTAATTGCAAAAGAAAGATGCTTACTGTTTCTCCCTCCCTCTCAATCATGAGAGGAAAAGCATGTGGATTTTCATTCCAACTAACAATTGTTTTCACTCAATCACACAAAGAGATTATTATATTACACTTGGAGTTTGGAAGGAAGTACACTAACAGCTGTATTACACATTAACTTGATTTTATGATAGTTTTTAACAATTAATTTTTTAATAATAGCTTTTATTCACTTTAAAAGAGTTGGATTTTTTTTTTCTTAAATCTATTTTTAATTTTTATAGTTTTACAATTATATAATTATATAATTATGATATTCAAAAATTATATTAGACATTTAATCTTTCATATTTTTAAATACATCAATTTTAATTTATATTAATTTTTAATAAAAATTATATATATAACATATTTATAATAATATGACACTTATATGTTAATGTGACAATTTAATATGTTAACATAATTTTAATAAAATATTGATATGATATTAAAATCATATTGATATGACAAGTTAATATGTCTTATAAATTTATATATCATTTATCATATCAATATGTTAGTATTACATTATTAATAATATATTATGTTAATAATTTTTATTAAAAAATTGATGTTAAACTAACAATGAACCTAAATTATTAATTATTAAAAATGTGGGAAATTAAATATATAAAAAAAATTGAAAGTCTAAAAGTAAATGTAAGTTTATTCCTAAAAAAGAACTACAACAACAAAAGAAGTAAAGATAAACCGAAATGGAGCTCAACAAGATTTGTGGACGAAAAATCACGTATACTATAACATGTAGAACTAAAAGTCTCTTATATATATATATATATAATAAGTAAAGTAAGGAATATTGATACAACAATGTCGCTTTGGCCGAGTGGTTAAGGCGTGTGCCTGCTAAGTACATGGGGTTTCCCCGCGAGAGTTCGAATCTCTCAGGCGACGAATTTTTTGCCACACAATTGTTTGCTTTCGCCAATTTAAATTTATTGGACCTACGCATTTTATAAAGTCAAGAGTCGAATTTTGAAATTCCCACGTAAAAAGAATACTTCTAATATCATATAATTTTTACCATGCGGTGTTACTTTAATTAAATCCGTATAACCTTTCGGCATTCATTTTCAATAAGGTATAAAATTATAGTGTTGACGGATTTGCTATTGAGTATTCATTTTCTATAAGGTATAAATTAAATTTTTTAACATAGGTATTAAGCTTATAGATTCATTCAACCCGTCACTTAAACAGATCAATTTTGAAAAAATTGATTTTAACCATCAAATACAATTAAAATATCTGTTCAAATTAATCAGTGCCGCTATAAAATGACTTGGTTATAACGTTTTGACAGATAGGCACTGAGATAAATTCAATCTTAAAAAACTGCATAACTGCGTATTGACAAACAGAACAAGCTAAATAAGCAGAATCGACAAATAAAACCCAAAGCAAGATAGAACACAGCCATCAGTTTGCTATTGAAATAAACCAAGTCAAAAACAAACAAACAAAGCTGAGGCAGGCATTAACAGTCAAAACGCATTAAAACCTAAAAATAATTGCACTCCAGTTAAGGACTAGACCATAAGATTTTAATGCTATGTTTTCGCAGATGCTACGACACCGTGGAGCATAACAATTCCAACTGCAACATTGGCAGTAAAGGACACTACATTTTATCATCAGGCAAAAGGCTAAAGTCCGCAATGTCTGCTTCCACTATATTAGGACCATACATACTATCGACAACTAGACCTCAGAATATATCATCGATTTTAGGCTCCCAATTACTAAGTATTCCTTCCTAATCACTGAGAGGGACTGATCTCGATTAACAGTGTTTGGTCTTTGCATAAATTACGTCAGTTTCTATTTATTTTCACATCAAGAACGTTAAAGCTACTCTGAGTAGCTTCAAAAAAGACACGCGTCAAATGGTTTCTAATGAAACACCAGAGTCGCTTCAAATAGACAGGTCAGATGGCTTCTAATGAAAGACCAAACACTCACTAAGAAATACTAGCGGAGTGCTTCCGAATAAAAACCCACTTAAATTGTTGGAGCTTGAGGGCCCCTCGAAATTTCTAAAACTCCCGCTGCAAATCCAAATGCCACGGAATTCGCATTGGCTAAACAAGCTCCACATTTTTAGAATCTAAACAATGCCTCAATTTGAGAACAAATGCCAACAAGAAAACAATGAGACCGCCATATTAAAACGAAAGCATAGCTAAATCATTAAATCTCCTTAGCCTACAAAGTATCACGACAATCATTTCCAGAATACTTCAAACAATTGTACTTCACTTCCAAGTTCATGGTAGGTAGCAAAGCCACAAACAGGTTAACAATCCCTTTGTCTCATAGCAGGATCATTCAAAAACCTTAACCATTACAATTTGATGAACCAAGTTGTATGAATAGAAACTAAAAACATGTAACCCGGAAAATTTAATATCTAATAAAATAATCCTCTCTTATTTGATTTCTCAGTATGATATGCAGTTTTAAACCAAGGTTACTTCTCTAATTTCAACTTATTCATTGCATGACAACAGACAATAATCACAAATAGCATCCAAAACCAGACAAGTCACATTGCACAACAGCAGATGCATAAAGTACAAAAGAAGATGCAGAAGCAGAAAGCATTGCAGTCCACAATATCCAATGATGTCAATAATCCATTAATCTTTCCTAACTAAGAAATATCACAATCCGCGAGTTCTACAACGCAGGAAGTACAATCAGAAAAATCTCAAATTCCAAAACCAAAAACCGCACGAATCCTCTGGAAAATAAGATCACGCCATCCCCTTTCCGTGTTCTCCACCACAGTAGCATTCCCATACCTGTACCAATAAGAAAGCAAACCACGTCAGCAAATGAAACAAAAGCAATAACAAAAACAATAAACAACCAACCACCCACCTATCCTCTTCAGGCACATCAGTATGTGTCAGCTTAACAACCGTAACACCCGCTTCAGGCTCCTCAAACACAAGCCTGACCTGCAAATATAAACATATTGTCATATATGTTAAAATAATTGATTTTTGTAGCATCAATACAAAAGAAAATACACTTACTGTGGACTGAACTCCATCATTCCAGCTTCCAAATCTCCATCTCTGAACAATTAACTTAGCCTCCTGCAACTCCAAATTAGTTCCCGTAACCGACCCGTCAAAAATGCTAAACTCACCACCAACCTCTTTACTAATCCTGGCATTGCTCTGCGTGAAACCCTTCCACCTATTTTCATCCATCAATATCTCATACAAATCCTTCGCCCTGCAGTTAAACCTCTCCGTCATGCTAATGCTCTTCCTTCCCTTCTTTTCCTTCTTCTTCTCCTCCTTCTTCGGCGCCGTCGTTGTCGTTGTCGTTGTCGCTGTCGCGGCCGGAGACGGCAACGGCGACGGCGACGGCGATGGAGCCACCTTCTTGGGTTCCAATTCGTCCTTAACGGGACCGCCTTTGGCCATGGTCTGGACCCAAACGCTAACCTTCTCCAAGATCAAGGGCTTGCCCTTGGAAAGGACAGCATCCTTAATCCTGTTCCCTAGCATCCCTTCATCATTGACGGTAACCTTGAGTTCAGGATCCTCATCGGCGTTCTCGTCGGAGATGTAGGGGATTTCGACGGTACCGTCGACTTTGAGAAGCGATGTTCCCTGAGAATCCTTGGCCTCGCCTTGCCAATTAAGCGTGAGGCTGATCTCGTAGCCGGGGATGATTTTCCCCTTTCGGACGTTGACGTAGGCTTCGCCTTCGAGGCTTCGGAGCGACGTCGTTTTGATGAAAAGGTTTCCCTCTCCATCTAGGATAGAGAGATTGGAAAGAAGGTTGGTGAAGAAGGTTTTTGACCATTCTAAACAGTTGGTCTCGGCCCAGTGCCAGTTGTGGACGTTGGTGCCGTCGGACCGGTCCTCCACGATCCAGCGTTTGTCGCCCTCGCCGTAACGAGCCATCGCAAAACAAATGGAAAAATAGTTAGTAATTAAGTGGATTTGGGTGAATGAATGGGTTGAGGTGTCTTGGTTTAAGTCTCTTATTATTATATATGTGTTGAGTTGGGGGAGTGTGTGGAAAGGTCTAGAATTTTAGAAGGAACGGTCTAGAAATATTTTATGTGTTGGTTTGGGTTAGGGATTTCAGTCAGAGTCAAATTTGGGTACACTTTCTTCTTCACCAACCATAGATAGGCCTTTGAGGCTTTGAGGCTTTGAGGCTTTAGCTTTCAAGTCCAGCATTAGATTTTAGACACTCATTTTAAATAAAGAAATACAATTGTTTATTTCAAGAAAAATACCCATTATCTTATTTTATTTTTATTTTTGTACAATCACAATGAAAATATTTTAATTTAAGATTTTCTGTAAATTTTTAAAAATTTTCTTTTAGTATTATCTTAGTTTAATTGATATTTTTATGAAAATATAACAAGTTAATTATCACAATTTTTTTATTTTTTTAGTGGTTATTTGAATATTAGAAAACATTTTTAAGAATACTAAACCTTAACTAAATATATTTTTAAATTTATTCAAAAGTAATATTCATATTTATAAAATTCTCAAGGATATGATATTATAATTGAAAAAAAAAAATTGTTGTATCTAATAATAAGATTTTGATGAAGATTTCATTGTTTAATTGATTGAATTTATGGTTAAATCGAAATAAAATTATGAACAAATCCAACAACATATCAATTAAAAATATTTATTTATTAGGGATTATTATTAATGCACTTAATGAATATTTAAAAATTTATTTATGATAAATAAAATAATTTTCATTTAATAAGAATGAATTAAAATGTAAATAATTATATATAATTTTTAATAGATGTGAATGCAAATAAAGATATAGATATTTTAATATTTAATTGTATCTATACTTAAACATATAATAATAATAATAATAATAATAATAATAAGATTTAAATAATCATTTGATTCTTATAAAATAGGATATTTTTTGTTTTAGTTATATAAAATATTTTTTAGTTTTTTAAATATTGTAAATTTTTGTTCTAATTCATGTTATCAAATAACAATATTAACTTATGACATAATAACAACTTGATAACTCATTGATTTAT
>JAMLFT010008592.1:0-13551 GCA_026544285.1 Pachyrhizus erosus | reverse complement strand
ATTATAAGTCAAATTAGTGTACATAACATGTTATCTAGGAAAGATAGCTTATATTTTATAAGCAACGCTAGTATTGCATAACTAGCCCGTACACGTACTAGATCTTGACAAATCAAAGTCAAAACCACAATAACTCAAAATAAAAAAAACAAGCTTCTTATTACAGAGAGTAAGAGAGGCAGAATGAGTGAAGAATATGCTTGTAAAACAACAGAAATAAGATGTAAGGCACAGTGGAAGACAAGAAAATGAACCCCAGTGTACCACTTATGGATGAAGCAAGCAAAAGCTCCAAGAGAGTGAGACAAAGACGAGAAGAAGCAGAACCCCATCATATTATGGCAGAGACAAAGCAAGCAGGAGAGGGAGTTATGACCGAGATGAGGCGAACAAGTATGAGAGACTGAGAGTGTGAGAGACTGCATGAATCAGAGAGCAACAAGAGAGGGAGAAGAAAGTCAAAAAAATTTGAGGGCATGTGAAATGGCTCAAGTCAGCAGATCGGTTTCATTTCAAAACCCACCCGAGGAGGATCGGGACTGCGTGGATCATGCAATCTTGGACAAGGATTATCACGATTCAGAACAACCTTCCAGCAAAATGATCCAACAACTAATCTTGCACAAGATTTGGCTGGAAAATCATAGGATTGTGCAATCATGCTATCTTAAACGTGATTTTGACAACATTGCCTCATATTCTTTCATTTACCACTATCCTGTCTTTCTTCTTTCCTTTCCCCATCTTCACATCAAATTTCTTTCAATTATAAAAAAGCACACAAAAGTTCTTTATTTTTACATCATCAGCTTCATTGGATAGATTTAGAGAATGAAGATACCAATCATCATCATCATAGAATACAGGGGGTGTACAGATTGGGATTTTAAAAGACTATTTTGACATAAAAAAATCTTGCGGATTTTAAAAGATTTTGTAGGAATATAATGATTGATAAGATTTTTTTGAAAGACTTTTATGATTCAGATTTTGTAATTTGGATTTTAATGGATTTATAATATGAATTCATAAAATTTGAAAAAACTTCACGGATTGATAAGATTTTAAAGTTCTCAATGAATTTTTAGAAAACATTCAAAATAACAAGACTTGAATAAAAAAATAACAAATAAATGATAAAGTCTGAATAAAGAAAAGTAAAATCAATACAAAATTTCCAATCTTTTAATAGTTAATTAATTTTAGCTTCATGTCCTTCTATATAGCACTTCTCCACATGTATATGCATTAATATCTTCTATCTGAACAATAGGTTCAAAACTATGATCTTCATTAACTGGTAATACTAAAAATGAAGATTTGTCGATTGATTCAATTGAAAATTTCTTAGAAAGATTAAGTACAAGAAAAAAAAGTAGAAAGATTTCTTATACCTTATTGCAAAGAAAATATGTGAGATTGGAAAAAAGAAATGACCAATTATTTTACCAGTATTACCATCTTCGACTAAGAGAAAGAAATCATGTGTGTTGAGAGAGTAGAAAAGTCTCAAAGATTTGGGTGGGATTATTTGATGGATTTAGTATTTATACATACAACTGAAATGTCACAAAATACATCAAAATCCAATCTACAAGATAGTCCATTGAAATTTGTATGATTTTGAACACCAAAAAACTTTTAAGTTGTTAAAAATCTCAATTGAATACCACTAGACTTAATTGTCATCAATAAAAAATCCTAATAATCTTGATTGAAACCATAAGATTTTTTAAATTATTTTAAAATATTGAGTGAATTACACAAGACTTCTTTATATAAAAAAAAAAAAAATTAAATCTTTTACAATCATAATTGAATACACTCCCCCTACATTTAACATTATTTTAGTAAAAGATATCTCAGAAATAGAAGAACTGCAAAAGCATGCCTCTATTTGTACCTTTCATCTAAGGGATATGCTTCTTTGAAATGACAAATAAAGTTAACACCAAAGAACAATATGAGGTCCAGCATGCCAGATAGTGCACCTAACCATAGAGCACAAAACTCAAAAAGAGGAAGATGAATAAAATTTATAGCTTTCATGACTTCTATTCTCACCATGTGACATCTGTTGGACTGTTTTAATGCTTATGAAATTACAATTCTAAAAATCATAACTCTAATGCCCCACCAAAAAAACAATAAAATATACAAAATTTAGCTCAGCGAGAATATAAAAATGCACCTGATGTTTTACAGTGCCATTGCTCTCACTAACTTCAGAAGCACTATCTTTCAAAAGAGAAAAGATATCTTTAATATCCTTCGGACCTGAAAACAGATTTTCGATGAACTTCCATTGATATTATTCAAGTATGCAAGAAGCACAATCTGTCACAAATACACTAGTAAACCAAGTAGAATTTCAGCATACATAAAAGACCACTAAACATACTTGTTCGGACAACTAAAATTGAAAGGACAAGACAATGTCCCAGAATAAGTCTTTCTCTAGAGACCACTGCCAGCCTCTCCACAAGAGAACCTCTTGAATCAAGAACATAATGCTCACACTGAAGACCACCCAAACCAGAAGGTTCTTCTCTATTGAGTTCCTACATTCAAAAAGCACATTCTTAAGAAAAGCTATATTTAGGTTCAAGGTTAATCCAAAGGTTACATACACATGTAACATAAATTAGATATTCTAGTCAAGATTAAGATAATGAACAGCCGCAGATTTCAATGGAGTGATAACTTGGCAATGCTATGCTTTTAAGATCATATAGTTTATCAACCATGTTTCTTCAAGAGATACTAATATAAGTTATTCATATAATGTATCAGGGGATAGTAACCAACAATAGTGTACCTGACACAACTTGTGTATCAAATAATGTCAAGAATTATGAAATATGAATACACATAATACAAGCAGAACCATTGAGGTTGTTTAACTCGATTAGTTACAAAATACAAAAGATATGTTGGGTTATTTGCCAGTCAATATGAAGCTTGTCAATAATCAATGGGCCTGTTTGTTTTTCAGAAAAAACAAAACACTTCTAATAAAATGAGCAGTTTTTTATTTTTTTATGTATTTGTCTAAACTGCTTTAAAAAAACAGTTTTTTTTTCTTATTTTAAGAAGCAAATATCATCTACTTTAAAAACCACTCTTTTAAAAAGCACTTTTTTAGAAATATTTTTTTTTAACTTTAAATAAACTGGCCCAATATATCCTGCTAGTTTATAAACACCCAGAATTTTAAAAAACCAAATTTCTACCAATATACAAATATGAATAATTAAGACCAATCATGTCAATTTTTAAACAGTTTAACGTAAGCCATGAAACAACGCACATTATGTTACAGCCACTATATGAAGAAACATCTAGTAAACTCTTTGTTAATAGCTTGCCTCTCCTTGCAACTGGCAATACCACTTTTAAGAGACTTAGCCCTAAATCAGAATTTAATTTTGAAGGTACAGAGCAATATAATATACTAAATCATTAAAATGTAAACCTTGATGAGAGAAATCAAGCGCTGTCTAAGTCCAGAACTGATAAGATCTTCCAGATACTTCTGAATATCTACCAATATATCATCTTGAAGTCCCTGATCTAACACCACAGCCTGTCAAGAAAACAACACAAAGCTATTAATCAAAACTAAAGAACAAAATTAATGGCAAAAGGAACTTGAATGATGCCTTGGACAGAAAGAAATACCCTTAAGAGCAAATGGAAGGATGTTATCAAATCTCTTCTCTCTGTATACCAGAGTCCTGCTGCAAGCCTTAATATCTCCAATGGTTCCCTTCCCATTAAGCCCCACTATAGATAAAGCCAAAACCAATAATTAAATATAAAAGTTGTGCACATATTGACAATATCATTCATATGATCATGGTCTTCCACTCTGATAAAAAAAAAAAAACCACCAAATCACCACAATTAAACTAACCCATTTGTAGACTGAACGCTTCAATATTTCTACTCACTTCTTAATTTTCAGAAAATTGTTTGAAAACCAATTCATTACTGACTACATAATAGAATTAAGAAAGTACAAACTATCATTCAATCAATTAACAAAATAAAATTAAAATGTTTATGCATCCAAACCATGGGTTTTCATTGCTAGTGCTAGTAAGTCTGTTTTCATTGCTAGTGCTAGTAAGTCTGTTTTCATGTATGTGTGTTTACATATATAAAGGAACAGCTGAAATCTACCTCTTGATTAGCTGATACAAGCAAACGAACACAATCTACTTCGTTGAGATGGAGATCATCACTCAATTTGAGTGCCTATATGTCATAGTAGCAAATGTTAAAAAAAGAGGGGAAATGAAATGGCAGTAAGACTCAAACCACAATGAGCACACATCACCAACATAAACAATGCCATTACTTAGTAGTTGCAAGAATAATATTAATAAAATTGCAAGTCTTCATCAACAAATCCTAAAGACAAAAGAAGCCTAGGAAACCATTAATTTAAAGGGGGAAAAAAGGCCAAAAATTCAATGATTAAATATACAAAAAGTTGTCTAAAAAAGAAAAACAAAATAGCAAAAAGAATACCATACAAACAAAAGATAAAAACAACTATTGTATAACTATAAATACATCCAGTGAAGTTAGCCTTAGGTGCTAAGGCAGGATAATGAATGGGTACTGCCCCTTAGGTGAGGAACACACTTCTCATGCCTTCAGGGTGCTTGTGCAGTTGTGTCTAAGAAGATGCGCTCCCCGTGAGAGTATGACTACTGGATTTGGCAAAGCTCAGCCATGAAAAGTCTCATGTTTAAATTTAAAAGACAGTGGCAGCTAGGAATCACTCAGCAAGTAGATGTGGAATCTCCAACACTAAGTAAAACAAAGGAACAAACCACCTCAGCCACCACTTGAACTAACAGACAGGCACATCTTTTATATTTAATTTTCTCTTCTACTCTTTGGTATGTGTTTCAGCATTTTCCAGGATAGCTAAATTGTTTTTCCCTTTCAATTTGAAAACTTGGTTTGCTTGTGGCATACTCTGTTCGTTGGTTTACTTAAAGTCCCTAGTACCTTAAGGGCACCTTTTGCCTTTTACCATGTGTCATGACACATCATTTCTCATGCTATCAACATGCTATTTGACATTGACATTAATATGACTTAGGCCCTTCAAATTGCAGGTAAAAAATGTTAGACTCCAAGAACCTAACTCTCCTTAATAATGCATTATCAATCCCATCAATATAGACATGTAAAATCTGATTCAACTTGCCAAAGAATTAGTACATGTTTGGTCCAACTTATTTCTAAGAAATAATTGCTTTGTTTTACCAAAATCCAGAGAGAGCTTTAGAAACCAAAAAAGCAATTGTTTCCAAGGAAATAATTCTAAACCAAACATGTACTTAAAGAGAGAAGTGTTAAGAACAATCAACAATGAAAAGCTGAAATACACTTATACAAACCCAAGAAGCTCAAAGCACTAAGGGATTCCAATCATTCAGCCTCTTAATTCATTCATATTATTTTAGGACTTGAGTCCCGCATTGGAAGTATGGGATTCCAATGTGGGGTTTAAAATGTCTCGGGCTCTCCAACTACAATAGCTAGCTTTTGTGGTATGGTTCTCCCAAGATTCCTATCAATTGGTATCAAAGTAATCCACCATGTCTCTCAGCTGCAATTGAGCAGCGCAGGTGGTGACACCAGCATTGCAGTGTTCACCCAGGACTAGTTAAAGGGCCAGTGCACAGCCAGCCCACGTGGGTGTCAGGGCTGCAGAGCATGGTGGGATGTTAGGATCCAATTGCAAGGTATGGGACTTAAGTCTCACATTGGAAGTATGGGATTCCAATATGGGGTTTACAAGGTATTGGACTCTCCAACTACAATAACTAGCTTTTGTGGTATGGTTCTCTCAAGGTTCTTATCATATTATCATTCTTTATCACCAATGAAAATCCATCTTCATAAAGTTACCTATGGCATTAGAGGTGTCTTTTGTGCACATATGCACACATACATATATATTATTTGATTTCCATTATCACTCTTGCCCTAAGCATCATATTTTTTGCGAATGTGAGCATGTGCATGTGTGTATGTACAGGCCAAGGGTTAAAAATAATAAATTCATTTGAGGGATACAAATCCAATTATACGAAATTAATGAGATACACTTGGTAAAAAAAAATGCGTAGACTGCAAGCAGTCAAAGTGAAATATCATCATAAGGGGTTTTATTTTGTTCCAGGAAAGCCAACACTGGACATAAAATATAAAATACACGTATACATAGCAATCAACACTCTAGTTCTGCCCTCATTTGCTTCATTCTCCCAACCCAAGTTTTGCCATTAAAATTAAAAAATAGTTTAATTACGTTTTTAATCCCTCAAATTAGGGAGTATTTTTTTAGTCCCACAAATTTGTAAAATGTTCTTTTTAGTCCCTCTGTCAGCATTTTAAGGACTAAAAACTGTCACTTTTTAGTCTCTCAAATTCTGATAGAGGAACTAAAAAGAACATTAATTGAATTTGAGGCACTAAAAAAATAATTTTTTTATTCGGAGGACTACAAGGAATTGACCACCAAATTTGAAAGACTAAAATCATAATTAAACCTGAAAAAATTAAGTCTCTTTCAGTCCCAGACACTTCGCAGTTATATAAGAACCTTGGGAGAACCTGGCAATTGGATCCTAACACAGTTTTTATGATCAAACTAACGTGTCATTCATAGAACAACTGAACAAGTTTTCACGTAATAACAAATTCATTAAATTATATTAGAAAAAACATAAACAACCAAACTGCGCGTACTAAACACAAACTCTGTTAAATGCTAGAAAGTGTAGAAAAGTGGTGAGAACTCACAATGTGCACATCCTGGTCGTCAAGTGAAATAGGAGGAGAATCAGGAAGCCTAACTGACTTCGATTGAACTTGACTTCGATCAGAGGGCTTTGGGGGCTAAAGAACAAACACAAAACAAAACAATTTGATTTTGATTTTGATTTGAAATTGAAAGCAAAGAAAGGAATAACAAAAGTGAAAGTGAAAATAGCGTTACGGGATAGGAGAGAAGCGATTGGAAGGAGGTGCGAGAAGTGCGAAGAGCATGTAAGAGTTCGACGCGTTGCGCCGCCGTCGGAGGCGAAGCTCCGAGAAGCGCCGATTCGATTGTGCCGAGAAGCTGCTTCGGAGACACCATTTTTGCGCCACTCGCCGGTGAAACCCTAACGCCAGAAGCAGAACGCGGAAAGAAAAAGAAGCGCGTTCGCTTAGGGTCACCAGGGCGGGAAATGAATAGAGTAAGGTTTCACTGAAAGATTGCAGATCGGTGGAAAATGAAAACGAAAGTGCCAGTGACTATTGGCTACTTTAAACCCTATATAAACCACAACTCTTCTTTGTTTATTTAGTTAATTAACTAATTAATAATGAAAATTTGAAAATACTTGAAACCAAATTCAAACGGTCAACATTTACACATAAAGAAAGAATGAGAAGAAAAAATTATGAAATTAAAAAATAGAGAGAATTTTAGTTTTTTTGAATAAAGAGAAAAGGAAAGAAAAGGAAAGCAAAGGAAAGCAAAGGAAATAAAAGGAAAGATACAAATTTTTTTCTTAATTAGGTTAAACAAAAATATAAAAAGAACGGAATTTTTAAAATGATAAGTTTATCCTTTAAATAGGGATTTTTAATAAATTTTTAAAAACCTAAAAAGATGAGAAATTAAAGAAGTAAAAATCAATACAAACACATTTTCATTGACTAAGCTTAAATCTAATGAAAAGAGGGAGTAATTTGTAACATAATAAATTAAAGTTTGAATCTTCACCCATTAAGTATCCATATTTAATGTTTGGTTATACCACAAATAAAATTATTTTAAAAAGCACAGAAGAAAAAAAAGAACAATTACATTTTCATTTCCTCCACCAAACAACAAAGTATTTAATTAATTGAAGATTTTATTTTCTCATCTCAAATTAATTGTGGCAAAATCCATATCCTTAGTAATTCACACGAAACAAACATAGTGTTCAACTTTTTCTTATAACTAGTGTGTATTCGTACGTCACACAACGATACAGCTTATTAGATGTGCACTTTAGAAATACAAAATTATAATTATAAATAAATTGCTAAGTATATAAATTATTATATTTTTAACAGTAGATGATATTCAAAGTTAATATATTGTTAAATTGGACATGATAATCATCACAATATAATAAAATACATCTAAAGCAAAAAAAAATTATAAAAATATTACCTTTTTTCATTTTCAAATTATATACAACTATATAACGAATAAAGTTATCTATTAAATTTAAAAATAATTAAAATATAACTAATATTTAAATTAGTTTCAATAGTTCAGTTACATGGAAAAAAAATAATTAGATAAAAAAATTTAATAAAATATTACTCAAATGAATAGGTCTTATAAAAATTATAATCATACGAATTTATTATAACAATAAATTAGATAAAAGTATAAAAATTATAATAAAGTGTTTTATGAGTCTTTTTTATGTTAATATATTTGTATACAAAAAGTATTAAAAATAAAAACATAGTCTTTTAAAATATATGATTTTGATTATCATAAAAAAATATTTTAATTTAAAGTTTATTAATGTTTGGTTGAGATATATTAACAGCATTATGTTAAAAAGAATAGAAAAGGTTATATCTTCTAAATTCACATGCATAAGTATAAGTAAAACACGATAAGTGTTCAAAATATTAAAATGTTGGATATATCTTATAGTCTGTTTATGAAATATACTTCCAAAGTTTTAACAAACAAGATACGTTCAAAGATGTATATTTATGAAATGTATTCAAAACATTTTATACATTTAATTAGTTTCGAGATGAATAAATAATAAACAAACTGATTTCTATTTGTACATTTATTATGTCTGATTTCATCTTACACGTTTTTTTATTTATAAGATAGTTATTATCACAATTTACTTTTGTTTTATATCCTTATTGTTTATTTTAGTGGTTAAATTCAAATAAAGCATTTAATGAAAAATAATATATATGATGAAGATAAATAGACTTCTGAATCATAAATGATCATCAAACTCTAAAGTCTATCAACAAGAAAATATTAAAGTAAAAATATTCATAAGAACAATTGATCTATCATAACTCATAAAGCTAAAAGAGGTAAAGATAAATAATAAACATATTATATATCTTCTAATAGAAGTTTAACATCTATAGCATGAAAACATAAAAAAAGAGTCATGCATATTAGAATGAGAAGGAAAAAAAAAAAGAACATTAAATCACAATAGACATTACTTATTCAAGTTTATGTGTACTATAATACATGAAAATTGAAGAGTTAGAAAAATTGAATCAAAATCATCTTATTTTGTCTAAAATTTTTATACGTTCAATTCTTTATATCTCTTATTGAGATTATTGCACAATAATTTTTTTATGTTCTTAGCTTTATTAAATTGTAACTTGTGCTAAAATTTTCATATTTTCATTTTATGAGTTGTTTTTTATAAAACTTGTAAAAGTTGGGAGTGACTTAGTGAAAAAAAATACTTTAGATATTTAATCATGTGATTAAGTTGTGTAACTAGAAGCAACAACAAAAATACTTGGGTTAAAAAACAAAAAATGACTTAGAAGAATATTTATGTTTTTAGCTAGAAGTGATAGAGTTTTTACTCGTTTGTAACTATTTATTTGATTATTGTACCCCACAAAGTTGATGTAAAATTAGATATAGCTTGAGCAAACCAAAATAAAATTTATTTTCTATGTTTCTTTCATCCTTCGCATTTTCTATGTTTTTTTATTTGCAAAACAACTTTCCATCTTTATATACATCTTGTCTAAAGGTTCATAAGAAGTTTATAAAAACCACACATTCAATTTGTTAAAATCAAAGACAATGATGAATGTAAAGCCCCTTAAAAATCTATGATTTTGATTATTAAAAAAATATTATAATTTAAAATATGTTAATGATTTGATGAGTATGTTGACAAAAATATATCCTAAAAAATGGGAATATAGTATTTCTTTAACTCAGATGCATAATTGTAAGTGAAAAAGGTTATACATCCAAAGTACTAAAAACTCTAAATATATCTAGTAGACATTTACGTTAAAGATACATCCAGAAACTTTTATGAAATTATATGTCAAAGATATATGATTTGAAAATGTGTCATAAGAAGACATATGTCCTAAAGAAATATTAAACTTATTTTTCACTTGCACATTTGTTATGGTTGACCAATTTTAAATACTTTAAATGTTTGAAATAACTTATATAAAATTTTATCTATGTTATTATTCTTATTGTTGTTCTAACGTTTAAATTTAAATGAGTATTTAATGAAAAAACAATAGACATAATGAAAATAATCAAACTTCTAAATAAAAGGATCATCAAGCTCTAATTTTTGTCAACAAAAAAACACTAAAATAAAAATATTCAAAAAAATAGTTGATCTATCGAAACTTAAAAAAAAAGACAAAAAATAAACATATTTTTTCTTTTCTAACAGTAACTCACCACTACAGTATGAAGATGTAAAAAAAGTCATACATTTAAATGCATAACTAAACATAATAATGCATTTTTTTCCTTATTTAGATTTTAACATATCTTATATTAAATTTGGTTTTCTCTTCATTATTAATAATATTTAATTTTTCCTTTTAAAAAATGAATTCTTTATAACATTTTCTTTTCTTAGAGATTAGAATATCATTACATTAGTTATTTAAATATTTTTATCATTAAATTTGTTCATCAAAATGTTTATGTGTTAGTATATTTGTTTTATATAGTTTTTTTTATGACATTAGCACTCTAAAAAAGTTTAACATATTATCATATTCATCTTTATAAATTTTTATTATAATCACTTGAAATATAAATTTATCAATGAAATATATTTAAGAAATTTTTGAAAAAAAAATCAAAAATAATATAATGACATTTTAATATTTAAATAATTATGAACTTATGCTTATTTTGAGAAAGTATATTTTTTAAAAATTTTATTTTCCTTTTCAAATACATTTTTTTTATTCTTTTCTATTTTCAAATATATACATTGATAAAAATAAAATATCTTCTCAATTTTTTTAAATGTTTTTATTATTCTTTATAAGAAAGACTAAAATGAACTTCTTAAAATATAAAAGGTCAAACTGAATAAAATTAAAAACATAAAGGATCAAATATGTAATTTAGTATAAAAAAAATTAACCTCCCAATCCTTTCCCGCCAAAAACATCCTTAAGGAGGAGGCGACGTATACACGGAAATTAGAAGACAAAATGGGCATATAACAGTGCAGAAATTAAAAGACAAAATGGGCATATAACAGTGCAGAAATTAAAAGACAAAATGGGCACATGAGCCATTATTGAGGCTAAAAATATAACAAAACTGAATAGACAGTATTTTATACAATCAGAAAATCTAATGTATTTTTATTTTGTTATCCTTTTGTTAGGGTCAAATGAAAGAATCAAAATCATCAAGAGAATGATTGTAGTAGATTAACACTAAACCATAAATAGATATGCCCAAAACATGAAACTCCATTTAGGTTCAAAATATTTATTACAGATTCCAGGGAATAGCAAATCCAGAAAGCAGTGGCCCAAATTAGATAAACCTACCAAGTTCCATATCCTTATCCTTATTGATTCCATATTCAGCAACAAAACCATGGTTAGAGTCCAGCGAGGATCCATCAAATTCAGTGAAGAAAACTACAAAAGTTCAAATTGTAAAAGTGAGACCACATCATTATATTAGGTTCTTCATCTCAGTCATAATTTTCTTATTCATTCTCATTAAGAAAAATAAAAAATAACCTCCAGATATATGACATATGAAATCACTCCAAATTCTGTCAAGCATGGCATCCAAGCCAAAATCATGAACAGCAACGCCATGTTTATGCATTAGATTTGGTCCCACAATTTTGAGTTTGGAATGATGGGCCCAATTTACAAAATGATCCACCTAAGCAATCAGAACTTGATAAGAACATAAAAACTACTATAGAATGGATAAAATGAAACATTCTTGGAAAGGAAAGAAATGTGATACTAAGATATCAAGTTTTGACAATATAGTGGTTGAAGCATTTCAAATGTATAACTTCCTTTAAAAGGTTCATCCATTATACTTCTAAAACTCGCGTCTGTGTTTTCTTTAATTGCTCTGAGAAATGATGGTGTGAAAAAGTTCTCAGCATCCATAATATATATCTCCTTATTCAGCGGCTTCAAACAAAAGTAAACAACCGGAAAGATGATTGGAACATACAGAAAGGAGATAGGATGTGCTGATTCCAAATTCTCATATATAAGTATAAAAAAAAATATGTATCCTGTTAAATGTGTAAGAGAAATTACCCCAACTCCCACAGTTTAAGAAAGAACCATAAAATACTAGGAAAACAGTGAACAACAAATCCAAGCCAAAGACAAAATAAATACTAGGAAAAAAAGAAAAGAAGCACTGTCATACTAAGAATAACTCGCTATCCACCAAACAAGAAATATTGTGCTCACATATATATAATCACCTTAATTTTTAGGTTAACAAGTTTCTTTTACACCAATAAGCAAATAATACATGTTATGACATTTTTTAAGAAAAGTGAAAGATCTTGGATGCGAGTGGGTTATTCTTGCATATTAATTGTGGACGAGGACACATTATTGGAGAAAATGTTGAGGTAAAACATGCTCAGACATCATTTCCACAGGGTATAGCTTTACTAAACAATATGATGAGTATATATCTTAGTAAGAGATACAAGATAGATACATAAGTTTGGAGTGAATGCATTGCATGCATTAGATAATTGTTAGAAGAAAGAGAAGGTATGTTTCTTACATAATCTTCGGAATACATTTTCTTTGGGAAAAACAAAAGCAGTCTCGTCAACTTGAGAGGAAGAGAGATAATGAAAGAGAAAAAGAGAAAGAAATGAAATGGTTTTAGAGAGGCTGTTACCGGGAACTGGTGGAGGAAAGAGCAGTGCCAATGCAGAATTGAAGGATCAACGATAAATAAATAAATAAATAAATAAATAAATAAATAAATAAATATATATATATAAAAGGAGTGAAGAAACCAACTAATATATATTATATGTTTATTAATTTATTAGTATTTAATATTTAATTTATTAATATTTAATATAATTAGTATATATTAACATATTAAGTTATATGTAATATAAATAGTTTATCTAATAAATATACAATTTTAATATCTCACTTAAGTTATATATAATATAACTTTTATTTATATATCAACCACAAACAAAATCTTTTGAATTTTCATATTTCACGTCACTCCATATGTCAATAACACATCCTTATATGTGTTATATTGGCATGTCACTCCATACGTCAAATACTGTAACATCTGTGACCTTCATTTAGCAAATTTTATTAAATTTTTAAATGAAAGACTGAATTTATATAATTAAAATTTGAGGAACCTAAATTTTAAAAATATAATAATTAAGAGATAAAAATATAATTAAGCTTTACTTATAATAT